>VZTX01028737.1:1013813-1062838 GCA_013400915.1 Pardalotus punctatus | reverse complement strand
TTTTTTTTTTTTTTTTTCTCTTTTTTTTTCTCTTTTTTTCTTTTTCTATTTTCTACTTTCCCATTTGAAGGAACATAGTTGAAATCATCTTTGGGAAAAACCATACTTCATCTCTCTGGGATGGTTTCAGGTTCTTATTTCTTTTCAAAATTCCTGTTTCTCTTCAGTGTGTTTGACAGCAGGCTACTTCCCATCTGGCTTGGGCAGATTTTCTACTGAAATGCCATTTGCTTCTTTGTTGAACCTGGAGCACATAGATGGCTGACAAGTGAATGTTTTGAACTGATTCCATATGAATAGATCTACTGAACATGCACCTTTCAGATCATCTGCCTTTATGTGGCAGATGAGAGCTATTCTGCATATGCCAGACAAACTCTGTATGTGTGGAGATATACGCAAAGTAATGCCTTTGACATTTTGAAAATGAAAAATGGTATGTGTAAGTAATCTTTAAAAATTGCATATATTTCTTCTAACTCTTAAGAAATACAAAATGGAAAGTAGTGTTTTAGAGCTATGGTGCATAGAAGAAATTAGAACTGGTCATTTCTGTAATGCTTCTCTGTTGCTGAGCTGCAGAAAATTGCAGATTTAGATTAAGAAGGGGCTTTAGTGGTGTAGCAGTGATATTCTTATAACATCTGATAATGGTGAGGCAAAAATAAAATTTGAGAAAAGGGTGAAAAAAACATTTTTTTATCCTTTATTCCCATGCAGTTAATACAATCAAATTCTGCTATTAATATTTGTAATACATCAGTTGCAAAATATGAAAGGAATCTTTGAATCTCTTACACGATTGTCTTTACTTTTACAAGATTTCTTGACTTACTTTTCACTTGCTGTGATCTAACTATGACTCTTACTTCTAGAGCATATCTCTCTTTCTATCGCTGTCTCTTCCATACTGATGGACTACCAAGATGCACTGAAAAATGCTGGAAAGGGTTTAACACTCAGATCTTTGAAATATAATTGTTAACTTAAAAAATTATTAAAAAATAAATTTGCAGTCCCCTGACTATATAGAGACTCTTCACTGCGGATGAGGACAAAATACATCTCTCAGGATATGAATGATATTAAATGATGTATTTTAGGGTCAACATTTCCAGCATTTCATTGCCAAGATAAGTCTTACATAAATACCCCTTATACAAAGCTACAATAACTTGCAATAGTAACACAGATACAGGTATGAAAATTTATTCACATAGGTGTATAAAATAGATCTGTACAGGGTATATTTATACATTCACAATAGAAAGTTGGCAACTACTGTGACACAAGCAAGTTATACCTCACGTCAAAAAAAAAAAAAATGCATGGAAAAAATAAACAGCCTTCCAGCAGAGATGCATCGGCTGCAGGCTCCAGATATGAGCACACTCACTTTAGTTCAAAGTATGAAACAAAACTTCAAGGTTCTCATGTTCTATTGATTCAGAGGTGCCTTTTTAAGTGAAGTTCTCTTCTCTGTAAATTCAAATGAAATATCAAATAAAATATTTCCTCTTAGAGACATTTTTACCTCTCACATGCACACAAAGAATATTTTCCACAATACATTGTTTAAGATTCTAAAAAATGTGTCCACTCACGTATGAGTTCCAAAAACTCTCTGTGGCCAACTAATGTAATGTGTAGTTCACTTGCGTGCAGAAATTCCTTTATATACTTTTGTATCATGTAGCCAATCTTAACTTTTTTTAATTTTATTTTTGTAAGATCAAAGCCAACAGTGGGGTTAGTTTCCTTTCTTTTGTATTTTTCAAAAAATTTCAATCAGCTGTATAATGTGTAATTAAAATGTTGTTTGGAATATATGCATTTTGAAGACAGTAAAATTCATACAATTTCATCATACATAGAATCTAGAAAGAGTATTTCACATTCCACTCACTTAAATTAAAGATTTCACTGCAGAAAAAAAGGGTTTCAGACAATAATTTATGATCTGCTACTTGATGCCTTCTCTAGGAATATGATTTCATGATTTATTTATTTATATTTATATTTATATTTATATTTATATTTATATTTACCTAAGCCATTAATTAATTAAATACAATAGTGCTCTTCCTTCCTCAGTGATAGGCTGCTGGATTCAAAGGGAATTTAAACAAATAAGTAGTTTAATCAGCAAAGGTATAACAATTAATTATTGTGTTGTATTCAGTAACAATGTATAGATTCAGCTGATATATATTACCTATTCTGTCTCTAGGGAGTGACCAATAAGAAGTATTCGCAGTAAACATTTTTATGTTATAATACTGAAATTTTTTAATTGACATGACCATGTTCTTAATGCAGGTATTTTACAAAGTATTTCACTATCTGTCTTTTTTTAGAGTCCTGTTTCCAAATATAGAAAATTTTAAATTAAGCACAGCGGGGAATATAAATTACTCAAGGCAGATCTTTTGACAGATGCTTGTAATTTCAAATATTACAACTTAATGTGTAAAAAATACAAAAAAAAATGATTCATTTCCTAAATATGCAGCACCAAGTGAATAGAATAGTCTTAATTCTCCTCGTAGTGTTCAGTTAGCCTCCTTGCTGTATTTATTATTCCAGACAGATTTTAAACTGTCTGGAACAGAAGAGAACTAAAAATTAGTTTTTCTTTGGGGCTGGCCTGTAAAATAAA
The DNA here is from genome assembly GCA_013400915.1 of Pardalotus punctatus. NCBI lineage: Eukaryota > Metazoa > Chordata > Aves > Passeriformes > Pardalotidae > Pardalotus > Pardalotus punctatus. The sequence goes on along the minus strand of VZTX01028737.1, from coordinate 1,060,179 downwards.
AAGTAGATAAAATAAGAGTAAATGTCTTGTAAGTGTATGAACAACACTTCATCATCCTCCAGATGTGTAGGATGTTGTCCCCTATGTTTGGCCTAGCTTTTAAAGACCAGAGCTTTGAATTTTACAACAGCATGTCTGAATAGGATGTATGGGAATGGTTCAAGTCTGCACCAGGAGAGGTTTAGACAGGACATTAGGAAGCATTTCTTTATCCAGAAGGTGTTCAAACACTGGAACATACTTCCTAGAGAGGTGGTTGATGCTCCAAGCCTATCAGTGTTTAAGAGACATTTGGACAATGTCGTTACCTTTCTTTTTCTTTCTTCCTTTTCCTTTTTTCCTCTTTTTTCTCTTCCTCATTTTTTTTTTTCTTTCTTGCTTTTACACCTAGAGAAGGTTACTAGATGCACCAAAAGGATTGGGTTGGAATGCTATATTTTAGTCACTGACTGCCTTCACCTTCCTTCAGTATTCCCAATATGTTTTAGTGCAGGCAATCAGACCAATCACATTGCTTCTGAACAACATTCAGTTCTGACAAAGTGCTTTCTCTTGGTAAGAAGATGAAGTTCTTTGTTGCTTTTCAAACTGCTTTCTGGGGACAGATTTGAAGGAAAAGATTTTTTTCGCTACAGAAGGGCTTGACAAGAGACTTTTGCATGCTTAATGCTTCCATTCTGTGGTGCTGTTCACCGTTCCTGCATAGGTGCACAAAAAGTCCTGCACGTTTTTAGCCTGTTCATCTAAATTTGATTTACTACTACTAGAAACAACAGGGATAACAAAGATTTATAGATCTGATTCTGTGAACCAGATCATTTATTAAATTAAAAAAAAAAAGAAAAAGCAAAAAAAAAAAAAAAAAAAAAGCAAACAAAACAAAACAAAACCCTCCACAAACAACATCTCTGTCTCTAATATATGTGAATACAAAAGTAAGGCTGAAGTTTCACTGTCATGTCAAGCTGCCATTGGGCTGCTGCACTTTGTAAAAACTGACAGCTATATGAGCTGATTTAGTGACCTAAAGTTCATCTCTTTTTTCATAAAATTATTTTGCTTCATATTTATCTACATAGCTGCTAATGAGACTGAAAGATTACTAGTCATAGTCTGAAGGAGGAAGTGATAGCAGGCAAACAGGGATGTGGAAGAGACAATGGGATTTCTACACAGCCAACTGTTAGGCCAAGCCTGAAGAAAATCCTCAGACTTCTCTGCTTTCTAGTAGTTTCAAAAGCATCTAATGTATCTCAGTAGCAGAAATAAAATAATTGTAAGTTAACAGATATGAGTAGATGCAATGCAAAGGGGAGCTGTCAAAGTGACTTTTCCATATGTTTAAAGCTCTTTTTTCCCCAATACCTTGCATTCATTCTGTCTCAAAGTTTCCAGAACCTGAGCATCATCCCCTTCACTTTGGTGCTTTTTTCCCCTTTTACTCCTGGAGGTCTAGGCTAAGAATCAAAGAATATCATGGTAGCAAGAGAGCCACAAGAAATGAGAATGCTGGCTTATATTAAATACATTTAAAAAAGAAAAAAAAGAAGGGATCCCATGCATCCTTTAAAAAGTAACTGTTTGGAGTTTATAAACATTCATCACTCTTTGAAGTTAAGTCCTTACTGTAGCTAAGACTGCTTTCTGAATCTTGACATAATTCTTTTTTCACACCTACACCAAACTTAAAAGGTGACGTTTCGAAGAGTCATTTCGAAAACTTTCCTTAAATCTCAGGCAAAACTAAGAAACAATGCTGGTGAGCACAATGACTGGCACTGAGCATTACTGACATGTTTATTTCAACTAATACATACATTTGGCAGTCAGTGATCAATGCAGAACATAATTTTAGACTTTTTTTTTTTTTTCAGGAGACACAGGCAGGTTTTTTCTTAAATATTTTTGTTAGTTCTCTTAAACATTAAACAATTTTGCAAAATCAGAATTGTATTCTGCCTTGTTTGAAGAAATAAAAAAAACAGAACACCCTAGGCTCCACAGAAACAGTAAGATTTTCTTCTACTCTGCCAGTATGTCTGTTGTGTCTGACACAGGCAGGTAAAAAGGTGTATTCTTTTTACACATCTATAATTAAACAGATTTATGTAAAACTAGCAAAGCCACAGCTATGAATGATACAGAAACCTTTCAAAAAGCAGGCAGTTTCAAAACTGAAAGGAATAACAGGTAAAATATATATAAATTTAGCCCCCAAAGTTGTTAGCAATACTTGGTTGATGTAACTAAAACAAAATTCTTCATATTTAAAAATACTGAACAGTTTGGAAGTTTAAAGTTCTCATTGTTGCAAATGTACTCCTGGATTTCATCTGTAAAGTACTGAACCCAACAGTAAACACTGGCTGTCAATTTAATCACTGTTGTGATTTCAGACTGTGTAGCTATTTCCTGCTGACATTGTGTGGGACCCTGAGGATACCTGAGCCATCTTTATTACCTGCTGTAAAGTACTGCTCCTGGAGAAAAATTTTCATCTCACAATCCAGTACTCTATTTAAAAAATGTGCATATTTTCCTATATGTATATATGTATTGTGAACTCAATTAATTTCAATTTTTTTTTCACTTTGGATATGAATACTCAACATACAAATATTTTCCCCCTGCCTATAGTTTTCAAGATCTAAAGTAGTAGTAGTAGTAGTAATAGTACAATAATATAATAATAATAATAATAATAATTCTAAGCAATAATTTGTTTTTATTGTTAAGACGCCCTAGTTCTCTTGAAGCTACTTATTATTTTCAGACAACACAAATCACATAATATGAGCATTTTTTACTGGTCTTTGGAGATGAGACTTATAAACAAATCTGTCTCTGTAGAAATAAATAAGAAACCATGTACCAAGACGGGGCCTTTTTCTTCTGCTAGCCTGCACTTAGTCTGTAATCCTTCATACAATCTGAACTGTAATATTCATCACTTATACATGCATAAAAATGCTGAGCTTCAGTTCTCCTGTAACTAAAACAAATTAATACATTCTTCTTCATTAGTTGGACATAATTCCAAAAAAAAAAAAGGTGCAAATTATTTATTTTTATGCAGGTCAAACCATATATTGAAACTAATTTGAGAATTTCAACTGCCTGAGCAGTTAATTTATTATTTCTGAAATGTAAGAACTGCAGAGCTAACATATTTGATGAAAGAACTGTTTTTTATATTTGCCTCAGGATTATGAGCATATTGAAGCAATATCTGGGAGTCATGCAGAGACTGAGCTTTAGATCAATAAGAAATTTCCAAAACACTTAACATCCTGTACCTGTTGTGAACAGACTCAGCCTTAGAGAAGCGGCTTCTAGTAGGAATTAACCAAACAGATGCAACCAAAGCAAAGACATTATTAAAACTTCATGTTGATGTTATTGTGCCTGGGACCATAATGTATGACGTTCATATATATGCCATATACATGGTCTAGGAGTAAGTCATATGAGAAGTAACTGAGGGAGTTGGGGTTGTTCCTTCTGGAGAAAAGGGGGCTTAGGGGAGACTTCATTACCTGCAAGAAGGTTGGCCTTTTCTCCCAGACAAATACCAACAGGACATGGGGAAATGGCCTCAAGCTGCCCCAAGAGAGGTTCAGGCTGGACATGAGGAAGAATTTCTTCACTGGAAGTGTTGACAAGCACTGGAATGGGGTGCCCAGGGAAGTGAGGGAATCACCAGTCCTGAAAGTGTTCCAGAAACAACTGGATGTAGCACTTTGTGCTACAGTTTAGTTCATAAGGTGGTGTTTGGTCAAAGATTAGACTTGATGATTTTGGAGGTCTTTTCCAAACTTAATGATTCTGTGATTCCATGGTTCTTTGTTTTGCATTGACAAAGAGTCATGTACAAATTTAAAATGTCTCTGTCCCAATTGTTGCTCTTAATTAGAACAAAACTGGTGTATTGCATCCCAGCACATGATGTTTGCATGGCTTGCAGTTAGGTGCACCCAAGACCGCTTCATACATCACCCACGATGAAACAGTTAATGGCAAAACAGTGATATTCATTGTTTAGAGAATTTCCCTTATAGCTTTCCAAGGGATTGGGGTGTTCTGCAAAAGCATGAAATGTGTTTTCAGGTCTGGACATTTTTGTTATGACCTTGCACTTGTCTTTCAACATAATCTTATCTGCCTGACCAAAATCTTCATGTATACCAGAAGTACTTGTAGAATTTCTTTCAGCTTCCTTAATTCGTCTGTTTATTGCTGGGTAGCATTAGACAAATATTTCTTTCAAAGTAGGCTATATTTGCAAACCATTCATATGTGAGTGTCACAGATTTGCATGGCGAGTTGAAAAAACAAAGCACTGTATAAATATGAAATACTTTTATCTGTGGCAAAAATAATATCATTGATTTTCTCACTAGAGGTTTCAACAAAGATATCTTCTCGTTCTGCAGCTGTGCAATTCAACAGGGATAGAGAGATAATAGTGTATTATGATTATGATCTTTTCAAATTGTCTGTGATGTTAAAATGCATGAAGAGTCTGTGAAAAATGTTACTAACACTCATTTGTTTATCTAAGAGATGTTCTTTAGAGAAGTTTATAATGATAGTTTGAGGAGGGGCTGAAACAACTAAACTGACTGGAAAAAAATAACCAAGAAAACAAAAAAACAGAGTAGAGTTTGAATGGCTAATACAATAATTTAATAATGGTCTGAGTATTTAAAATACTAAAAAATCCACAAACACCTTTTTCATTCTGTTCAGTTTATTTTGGTACTACAAAAAAGAAACAGAGAAAAATGGTGTATATTTAATATTAAACCTGTTATCATCATATTTAAATTATTCACTGTAGGCAACTATTATCCTGTTTTGTTTTCTTTTGTTTTATAATGTACTCACTGTGGAGGATAGATATGTTTTAAGCTACTTGCAAATGAATATTTTTAAGTACATCCTGGGAAAAGTACACTGGGAAAGCCCAGTCCTAAAACGATAAATACTTATGAACATGAGAATTATTTCATGGCTATTGTACTTTGAATTCCCAAATATTCATTTAACTTTGGTATCAATTATTTTGCATATTTATGCCTGGAAAATTAATATGTAATATCTCTCAGCTGCATCATCCATCTTGGTTTCATTTCAGCTTTATATACCTACATGAACTTTTAAATGATGGTTCTTTAAACAAACAACCAGAAATTAGCCTGAGCTGGGAATGGTTATGAGCGGGAAAAAGTGAAAATAATTAGAGAACATACCACCTGAGAAAGTGTTTTGTTTACATTTCACATAAAATACTGATGTTAAGTGTTTCCTAACTTACCAGCAACTTGTCTTTTCCAAGCCATACATGTAGCTCAAAGATGAAAAGTCATATATATACCCTTACATATATATTATATATATATATATATATATATATGTATAAGGGTATCGTGAACAGCTTTGGTTTGGGTTTTGTTTTGAACTTTTACAATTTTAATATAGATATGGGGTAGTTTAGATTGCTGTAAACATCTACTGAGGATTTTCTATTATAGTAACTGCAACTTAACAAATATTTACTGTTTACAGCATGTCTAATATTAAAATATTATAATCCTAATGTAGCATGAAGTGCCTGGGTTAGCAATAAGAATGTAGAAACACTGATTTTTTTTCTCCAAAAAGTTGATTTTTAAAATGGAGCCAGGGACTGGGAATGGAGAGAATCCTTTTTCTTTCTTCATATATTTCTGGGAGATTTTAGAACGCACAGATAGGAAGAATGAACAAAACTATGTTGACCCTTCTTTCTGTCACTTCCTTCCCATCCCACTTAGAGATGGTGAAGAGGGTTAGGGAGCTGATGTGACTCTAATGTTTAAAACAAAAAAAAATCTGTGAAGATAAAGTGCTTCTCCTATACTCAGTACCTAATACTTTCCCATGAAAGTTATAACTGTGGCTGTCAGTATTTATTACTGTGCTGACTATACTCTAGAATATTGGAAGGTTTTTCAGGCCCCGTGATGTATGAGGTTGTAGCAAATAGTTTTCCATGGTTCCTCATAATCTAAACATCTACTCCACAGTTATGTATAAATGAAATACCCTTCCATGTTGTTCTTTCAGTGATACAATATGCATGACGCTTGTGAGAAGCTGAACTCCACATACTGTGTCCCTAGGAAGGAATGTCTGTGTTCCAAAGGACTGAATTAAATTTTGTCTTGTAAAGGCAAAAGGAAACCTTTGTCATAGTAACAGAGGAGCAGAGATAATAGAAAAATACAACCCCCAAAACTTTCAAATATATCACTAAGCATGCAATCAGTTTGGTGGCAGAACATGTAGTCTGTGAATCTTGATAAGACTAAGCTCTTGGACAAGAGAGATGTTGTTATGCCAAAACCTAAATGATTCATCGATTCCCAGTAGTATAAATTGTGTTAATCAGCATTCTTACCGAAATTTCAGGTGTGTTTTCACTGAAGTGAGATTGTGACTGATGTTTATTGTATTTACACCCAAACTAGCTTTAGAATAGATGGATCAATCTGGTATAACCACAGCAGGAATGGGTTCATGCTGAAAAAACAAACTCAAAACAAATATGCCAGAACTCTCCCATTCTCAGTGTAGTGCTTTAACCTTTCAACTGGTAAAACTAGAACTTGAATTGGTTGTTTTGTTCAACATAGACTACTCACATACAGCTTCAAAACCTAGATATCTTTCTTGTTATACGTGTTTTTTTCCTTCCAATAAATATTTTATTACCCAAAGAAGGTGTAAATTATCTAAATTTTGTACCTAGTTTCTGAATATGATGGTGTATTCCTATCTTTGTCTTTTGCTTAGGCCAAGTACACAGGGTATGAAACAATGTTTCAAGATAAATAAAATGGTCTTGGAGTTATCAATAACTAAAAGAAAAAAAACAAGAGGAATAAAAAATACTATCAGTGGTCTCTGTGTATTTAAAATTTATTTTACGCTCTAGCAAAAGAAAAGGAACATGTAAATATGTCTTTATGTCCTGTGGTCATATTTAAAAATACTCAGCAATTCATTGTGATTCCTTTTGAATAAATGCACCTGGCATGATGAAGCAAAAAATTTCCTGGTTCAAAATTTTCTTATTGAAGGAGTTAACAGAATGCTCATCTTCTTTTTGATTTACTTAGACTCAAAATCAGTTCTACAGGTCCCAATATGCTCCAACTGCTTTCATAGGATAGAATGAGTAAAATAGACTAAAAGTAACCAGGCAGGAGATTTTACTAAGTTAAAATCTAGTAGGAAGCATTTTCAAGACCAGTTAGGTCAGCAGAATTTCAAAATACTAATCTGTATGCAGTGAAGTCTCAATATAAAAAGCTTATGTGTTCATAATTTATGTTTAAACATATCATTATGTGCATAAATCTTTATATACTGAGACTTCAGGGCAGAAAACATATCTATGTATAGCTTCTGCAGTAATTCTGGGAGACTGTTAGTTTTGTACAGATGCTTTAGAAAAAGATGTTTTATGCAAATGTTCATTTTTATTTTAAATTTTCATAAGCAGGTAACTGCAATTTGAAGTTATTTCTTTCCCTCTCAAGGTTGTTGAACTTGTGTAGGAACGCACTAAGGTCTCTATAATCTACAACAGAAGGACCTAAACTTCTTCTGGCAGAAATTCTAATTCCTGCAAACAGCAGCTAGAGTAGGATCCGAAAAATAAAGTATAGATTATATTCTGTAGGTCCACCAGTCCCAGTTTGTCATGGGAATAAATAACCAGTTGTAAAAGACATAAAAGCAGTAGAAACCAGGAAAAGAGAAAGGAGAAAAAATCAGACATTTCCATACTGGTCTTTTCCCTTTCTTTTCACTCAATGGAAGAAAATACACTTACTTTTTCCCCTGATTTTGGAATAGAGTTTTAAAAATCACTCTCTGTTCCCTCCATGTCTTCCTCCCATGCATGGACTTGTAAGATTGGTTTCTTTTTAACTGCTTATTCTTTTTATTGAAGGTTGAGATGTGAAGTTACTATTTCTTTATGTTTCAGAATTTTAGTCTCTGTTTCTTTCATTTTTCTTTTTTTTTATGCTCTATTACTTCAGTCTTACTCATACGGTATTTATTTTTCAAATTAATTCATATATATTGCCTGTGAGCCTTAATTTCTTTTTTTTTTGTTTTGTTTTGAACAGTAAACTCCCTTTAATGAAAATTTAAATAAAATTAAATTAAACACTTTAGATTTAAAAATGTAAAAAGCAGCACATGGCCTGCTTGCAACACCTCATGGAAGGGCTTGAGTCATCTTTCACTCATGTGATGAGAGTGATAGGGAAAATTACCCATAAATATCAGAAATCTCTTGTGTTTGCTTGCTGACATTTTTCAGTTCTGCAGGGAAAACAGCTGTAACATCCAGACTGAAATCTGGGTGCCTTCACCATATTATTATTTTTCTTCTTTTTTTTATATGCTAACTGTGTCATCCACAGATCAGACCGTGATACTTTCAGCCAGTTCAGGTGCTTCTGGGTGGATTTTCTATTGGTGGGACTTGCAGTCCAGTTTGTAAAAGAAAAAAAGCTAGGAGAAAATCTAGTCTGAGGAAATTATATTGCTCATATGCTTCCTTTGTTCTCTTAATAGCTACTTAGATCTGTATAAACAGCATTAAAAATTCTTTTTTTGAAGTATCAGCTTATTAATTGTACTCAGTATTTGCTGCAAAATGTAAATCTATGAATTTAGAATGTTCTAAGTCCTTCAGAAATAGAACTACAGCATTCAATGCTAGCTCTTTCGTGGGTATAAAAATTTTAAATGTTTGATTTAACAGCAGCAATATATAATGATGGTCATCCCACATTGATCCTTAATTGTGAGAGGATCACTTCTTAGAGAGGATAATAAGGTATAACAAATATTGCAGTAGAAACACCAAAGGCCCCATAATATGTCCATTCCACAGCTATTTGTGCAAAGTTTTGCAAACCACCAACAGTAAATAATACAAACAGTCTTGAGCTGAATCACTATTAACTGTGTGTTTCTAATGCAACCCTCATAAACTTAACTAATTGTAGACTGTATTAGCTGATGCTTTATTGCTTCTGTCAATGAATTCCTCAATTAATTTTTTAACTGCTTCAAATAGACTACAATTGTAAGTGTACAAATATGATCCCCAGAAAACATAAATAATACATAAAAAATATATGGTATTCACTATATTTACACCAACAGAAAGTGTGGAAACAAAATGCAAATCAATTTAATTAGAAAGCAGCCTGTCAGGTCAGAAGACAGCTTAAACTGGGTCCAAGATTATTTCTCTGAATCTAATGTTATTTAAGTTGTTGTTGTTAAATATTTATATGCAGTGTAATGTTGAAAATATCCCCAAAAGATTACAGAATGCACTTACACTTCCCCAGGCTCTTGTGGACTAATCACTTTCCTTCTTCCATCTGACTGAAGCCATGTGTCAAGTATAGGGTTTTGCAGAGTTCCAGCATAATCAGGATGGTCCGAAATGATGTGACTTTGGCCCCTGCATGCACAAGAGAGTAGAAAAGAGTTTATTTTCCTTTCTTACCGCTTCCTATATAGTCCTGGGCAAACACAGTTTATGTCCTAGCACAAAACATCATTCATTTCTAAGCATAGATGATAAATGCACAAGTCCTTGCAATTTAAATACTTTGGGGATGGCTCTTCCCACATTTTATTCTTGAATAAAGGAAAAGGTGCTTCTGTATTTTGTAATTAACTGTCCTTTCTGTGTTCTATGTTGGCACAGCAGCTTTTTGTTATAAACTTTCTTCTCAGGATAAGGTCTAGATATTGAAGAAATATAGAATAAGTTAAAATAAATTAAAAAAAAATTAACATATATGTTTTCTGACAGTTTAAAGACTATAAAACATACTATCCATGCATTTCTTCAGCTCCTTCCCACCTTCCCTGCCTGTTTATTTAATGTACTGAACACAGTACATTAAATAAACAGGCAGCATCTCTCTAGTGGATACAGAGGATTTTTAAAAAATGTTACAAGTTAATGAAAATGTATTTTATTACTCAGCTGAAAAAAACCCCAAAAACCTCTAGCCAGTAAGTAGCATTATTATGATAGATAGAAAGAAAGAGGAGGGCTTCATTATAGAATTGCATTCATATCAACTGAAAGAGGGGATGCCATGCCTTTTCAGCTACTCGTTTTCTTTCTTTCCTGAGATTTCTTAACCACTTTAATGAAGAGTCTTTTTTTCTGTTTTCAAAGGAGAAGAAAAATTATGAGTTTGTTCTCTACTTAAACATTGCACAAGTCTTAACATAGAAAGCACTTCTTACTGATGTGATTTACTCTCTAGAATTCAGAAAATAAAAGCTTTCTCCGTTGTCATTATCCAGTTATCAATGTAGATTTTAAAATGCTCACTGAAATGCCCTTACGCACAATATAAAGAAAAAGAGAGCAGATTACATACAAAGATGTGACAGCAGCCTTTGAACTGTCCCTTGCAGTACAGAAATGTTCAAAAGCTTCAAAATTATCATGTCATTTTAAAACACTGTATTATGAGAAAGAAATATATCAGATATGAGAATTTACATCCCTATTATCCAAACACACTTAACCTTATCCCTCTGAATGTATTTCTACCTGGTACTGTTAATAAGTGCATGTTGAAAGGTGTTTTAAATGTCTGACAATCTATCAAATAGAGACTTTTGTGGGTTGGTCCTGAAGCATAATTCTTTTCCCCCTCTTTTAATAAACTAATAGGATAAATTATTCATTAAATATGAAACCTTGTATTAGCTCTAGGGTAACAAGCTATGAAGCAACAGCCTGTAGATTTGTGTGTATTAGACTAAATGTACTGAAGCACAACTAAAAAATTATTGGGAAAAAAAAAAGAAAGTTTGAAAGGACAATACTGTTCGGCTGAATATAATAGTTGGACATGAATATGTTTGAGATCATGGGACTAAATGCAATAGGAATTGTTGCAGAAAGTGGCCTGGCTTGCTGGAAACAGCAGCTGGATCAAGTTTGTGGATATATATTTATGTGAGCAAGAGGGTTTGTGTTTATGTGACCGCTGTGACTGATGAGAAGCAAATGCCTTTTTGATTAATATTATGGCTGTTAAAGATATAGTTTTTAATGAGATATCATTTATTCTTATTCTGAATATTTATGACGTTACGTTTCATGTAATATATTCCACGCAATATTTCTTCTCTGTGGTCTCTTTAGGTTCTCCATATAGAGACAAGATCACTATAGCAATTCTCCAGCTGCAGGAAGAAGGCAAGCTCCACATGATGAAAGAGAAATGGTGGAGAGGCAATGGTTGCCCAGAAGAGGAAAGTAAAGAGGCCAGTGCTTTGGGAGTTCAAAATATTGGAGGAATCTTCATCGTGCTGGCAGCAGGATTGGTGCTTTCTGTCTTTGTGGCAGTGGGGGAGTTTTTGTATAAATCAAAAAAAAATGCCCAGTTGGAAAAGGTAAATATGGTCATTACCTGTTTATTTTATACTTATGGTCTATTTAAATAATGCCTTAAACATTTAGTGATTAGTGAAATATAGGTGATGCATACTTATTTATTCTTAAATTATTTGTATAACAAAGGATGACAGCAAAATATCTGAAGTTTTACATTTGCAGCTTTTAATTTTTCTTCAATGTGTTTAATTGTAGCCAGATTTCAGGACAAGTGACTATTTCTCCTCTTATTCAAGCCTGAAAAAAGACAGCTTTTTACTCCTGGAAGTTCACTGCAGTTAATTTTATGGATGAAGAAGAAATCTGAAACTGTAATGGGAAACAAATTAACTTCTACAGATAATTCTGATTTTCAAAAGACAAACTGTCTGTAGCTCAAAGTCAAAATCTAAAAATGTCTCTATAGAAATGTTCTTTATAGGAGTTTATACTTGCAAAGTTGTCCTGGTAACATCTGGAAAAGATTACATCAGCATGATTCTTTTTTTGGTGGGTTTACTACTGATATGATGTCCTGTAATTTCAAACTGACCCAATTTTGGAAATCCTATTGTTAGCATGTTCTGTACTTGCAATTTATACAACCAGAATACTGTAAATGTGCTGACTAGTAATATAATGAGAAATTCATAGTGAAATTATAATTTTTGCATAATAATTAAATAAATCTTTCTATATGTATGTGCCCATGTCTAAACCTAAACTAAAACAGTATATTTTATTGCTATGGCAAATTCTGAATTTTAGACATTGAGAAAAACTGTTGGATTTTGCTAGATTTTTCTAAGTTTTTATTCTTTTGAGGTGTTTGTGACCTATGACAATTTTTAAATTTAGAAATTTAATTTGATAAAATCAGTAGTAAATCCAAAAGCAATATTTATATTGGTATTTTTCCAGATGATGCTAGTGAGTTTTTGTAACTTGAATCATTACTCAGAAAATTTACTATTTGTTTTCACTTCTTTTGAGGCAAGCTTTTGGTACTCAAGTTTCCTGTTATAAATATATTGTTAAAAAAGCTTTTTTCTAACACACACTAAGGCAGTGTGAGGTTTCAGAGTCCTAAACACTTTGAACATGGGTACATTCATTTAATTGTTAAAGGACATTTTAGGTCCTCTTCTTTACAATAATACAAGCTAATTCCTTCTGTTAACATACTATTGGAATGTTATGTTTCTGAAATGAATTTGTAAGAAAAAATATACTGGTTACTTAAGAAACCCATGTAAATGTCAGTAATTTTTTTTATCCATTCCTAAAATGGATATGGTTCTCATATGAATATCAGTAATATTTGGTTTAGATTTTCTGGATTTTTAACGAGCACTCAAGTAGAAGAATAGGAAGCACTCAAGTAGAAGAATAGGATTGTTTTGATCATAATCCTGTTACATGAGTTCGGTATTGTACAGGGTGTAAATACATATATTATGTGACAATAACAACATGTTGGAAGTTGTGAGAGGAAGCAAATGGAAGTTTTCTAATTAAGTATTTGTTTCCTTAAATCCTTTAGTTTTGGGGGGTGGGGGGTGTTTATGTTTGGCGTTGTCCTTGGGGGTTTTTTTTGTGTTTGCTTTTTCCCATTTGTTTGTTTATTAGTTTTGGATGGAGACAGTAATGACCAGAGGAATGTGACCTTAAATAGTATTTGTACCAGAAATATTTCATCATCAAGGATTTAGATACTTTAAAAAGTTAGGAATAAATCTGAAGCAGTTGAGTTGAGTCAGGCCTCTCTCCTTTCTCTCCTCCTTGCCTCAAATCATTTACCTTCCATCTCCTCCCTGCTACTCCCACATACCCTGATATCAGCAGACATTGATATTTCTGTGCAATTTTATTTATGGAATGAAGATAAAGAGGATACTCACATCCCTACACATGGCCTACCCCAGCATCCCCTCACCCACTCTTCTTGCAGCACCCAAAAACCTTCAGAAATCATCTTTCAGCGTCTCCAAATGTAGCAGATGTCCTTTGCCTAGGAGGTGGAGTAACAGCAGCCAAAGGGGAGATGAGAAATCTTGTCATTTGTCTCCAGTTTCTACAGGTCCTCTGCTGAGATGAGTAAACCATGCAAATAATGCTGCTTTAGATATCCCGTGGGGAGAGAGGAGGCACCTCTTTTTGGTAACATTGGTGGTTTCATCCCTTTGGAATCAGAGTATCATTCTGGCATAGTGTTTGTCAATATTTGGAAACAGGGAAGATCAAAGGTCATATTAAGAGCCAAGGAAACAAAATTAATCTGATAACTTCAGCTGCTGAGTATATGGAGTATCCTGAGGTGTAAGTGGGCGTGTGTGTTTGCTTTTTAATGTGTACAAAATATTCAGTTGTACTTCCAGCAGAGAGGCAACGCAGATTGAAATTGTGTAATATAGATATGGGGTTTTAGAATTTTTATGTCACAGTGCTCTTGGAGCTTACACATAAACAGAGATATTGGCTGGTGTGAACCTATTTGGAGGAGTGAAATCTTGAAAGGAATCAAGCTCAGAAAAACTCTAGTAAAATGATATTATTTGCTAAAATAAAAAATTGTTGCATCTTTTAAGCAGTGGTTCAGAAAATCCACGCTCCTGACGTGTTTAAAAGTCCAAAGGAAATGTATGATACTCTGGACACTTTCTGGGAAACAGATTATTTTATGCCACCACAACACTTTCCAGACAGAGAGAAATTCCTCTTTTATTGACACCTTTCAAAAGCAAAGATATGCCTGGATGTTATCACAGTTAGACTGCCAGTCACTGACACTTACTAAAGCTCCATTGCTTGAAGAATGGGCATCCTAAATTACCAACCATTTTCCAGAAAATCCAGAAATTATGAATATGAAAAGAGCTATATATGGATTAAAATCTGCTATCATTTCTAGCCATTCAAAACTCATTGAGCCATCACCAGGTTGGAATTAGGTATGCTTGTGTAAAAATGGCAGACGTACATATTATTAATTTTGAACTGTTATGTCCTTCAAATAATGTGAAATGAGACACATACCTTCACTATTTGTTAAAAGATGAGGTCATACACTTCCTATAGTAAAAAAATACTAGATTAAGTCTTAACATGTACTGAAACAGTAATGCCAACCAAGTATTTCTGGAGTTATACAATCAAATACTAACATGAACATCAATTAAATTAACCTCTCTGAAATAGTTATTTATTTATAATCTATTATCAAAGCAATAAAAACAAAAACTACATTAATACTTGTTTATATTTCACATACATTTTTCCAGGGAAGACAAAGCTATTGAACTTTGCATGTTAAAAAATTCACTGCTCAGCTGCGCAATTGAGTTGAGAAAGATCAGTGTGGATAGTTTATCTCTCAAGGCACCATGACAGAGCACTTGGCAGGACTGGGCTCAAAGCAGAGATCAGTAGTTAGGAATATACACGTGTTAAATACAGAACTATTTTACTTACAACTGCAGATTCCATTGAAAAAGAAATTCTGAATGCTGAGCTGTGACCTGTATATGAGAAAAAATATGTCTTTGGAAATGGCACAAATTTATCTGGATGACTCTTGCCTGAAAAGAATTGCATGCAAAATTTTAAAACACTTTCTGCAAAATGCTCAAAATATGTTTTTATAATGTGAGGGTAACAGGAACAGAAGTTTCTGATCCTAACTGGCACAAAAATTCCTGCAGTTTTAATGAGCTGCAGAGTCTTTAGGTTATGGTAGGATTTGATCTTAAAGTTATTAGAAATTAAATGTGGTTTTACTATGATTGCTAGTAATTCTGAATTTTCTACCTCACACATATATTTTAATAATGTGATAACCTGGGGTGTATTTTGGACTAGATAACTCTTCCAGTCTTGTCTAGTACATAGTCTCACTGTGTCCTTTGGAGCAAGTGCTAGGAATGACAGAGTGCTGTCCTTGTCTATGGCAGAATGTTGCCATTCCAAGTGGCACACTGGGAAGGGGTAGGAGGACATGGAAGGTCAGAGGTTGTCCTGACTGCATTCCTGCAGAGCAACCACAAGATGGTGCCTTCCAATTTCTGAGAGGGAAATTTAATTGACACTTTTCAATAAAATTTATGTCACAATGCTTACCTATTGTTTAATTGCAGCCTTTCTAAAAATGCTAAAGGGTTGTATTATTTCCAGTTGTTTATAATACAAACATCTAATTATGTCATCTACTTGGAAACATGTTATTATCAGACCTTTTTTATCTAGCCAATCTTGACAATAAATGCTCAGTCATTTGCATTTTATAATTGCATTTGCTGGTGAATGACCTGCTCCCTTATTTTAACAGGCACTCAGAGGGCAGTGAATAAGCAAGATTAGAAACAGAAGCCATTTAAAACAATTACTGTGTCTTTTTATTTTTTTTACAAATTATGTGCATCAATGCATTATGGGTTTATGTCCATTTCATGCATTTAGTTTTGTATAGCTTATATTATTATCATAAAGGCCAGGGAAAACATTGACCTTGAAGACCATTAATATTTAGCATAATATATTGATGATTCTTAGTTTGAGAATTTATTGACCTTTCCTTTGATTTTGTGTGTTGGGTTTTTTTTAAGTTTTTGCTGAGATTATTTGCATTTTTATACCACCTTCATGCAGTGATTAGACACTACTGTAAGTGTCAGCTGTGTCATAGAAACTACATGTGCGCTTGTGAAAACATTAGAATGAAATTCCAGTATTGCTATTGTGATGCTCCTTTGTCAGCAGGATGTGTAAAATCAGTGTTTTAATCTTTGTTTTAATTGTTATCATACTAAGAGTGCAAAATCAAATTTCAATAGTTTAATATGAAAAAATGAAAAGGTCCTAGGATCCTTTTATCATAATATTTTATGGTATGGTGGTTTGGGTTACTTTTCCAAATTTTACTAAATTAGTTTTCACTAAAGTATTTTTCTTTACTTTCTCAAAAAAAAAAAATGCAGTTATGTCAGTTTTGCTGAAGTTCAAAAATGTTCCTAATAGTTTAATATCAAAAGCCTTTGAATTTGGGACAGTAATTTATAATAGTTTTGGAACAATCCCAAAGTAAATCTCAGCCTAGTGATTTTTTCCAGAGAGAGACAAGTTCAAAAGATTTTGAAGTTGAAAAGCTTGTTCCTCAGGCTACAAGAAACAAAAGAATGTGGACATTCTTGGTAAATTGAAGTAAAAGCTTTGGGATTTATATCCCAAGTAGCTTGTACACAACCTACAGTCAGTGATTTAGTCTGTATTTTTGTGTCACATTTTTTAATGGAGCAACCTCAGAAATTTTAATTTTGGCTGGGAAAAGCAGCAGCTGTGACAGGTCATGAAAGAAAATATTTTTCCAACATTAGCACACTGCATTCTGCAGATATGGTGTTGGAAAATTGGGAACTTCTATCATCCTGTACTCTCCTGAGCACTGTATGAGTATGTATAAACTTGTATGGTTAATTTGTGTGCGTGTAAGTGTAGAGATTACTTGAATTTGAGGTATTAATTTTAATTAAATGCCCTCTTGGAAACCATGTAAGTAAATATTAGAGGATATTTTCTAAGGGGAGGAGCTGTTGCAAAACCCCCAAAAAATCAAAACAAAATTGCCCCAAAGCAAAATTAAATCCGCATCCCCAAACACCTTAGTCAGAAGGTTAATGAAAAAAGGAAAAAGTGGAAAAAATCAAGTTACCAACTGCAGCATTTTAAAGTAATTTGCAAACAATAAAACACTAAAACCAAGATCTCTATGTTGATTTTTGGTTGTAGCTCAACCAGTATCTATTTGGCAATGGACCTTTTTGCCTTAACTATTTTTAATGTCTTTATTTGTGTCTTTCAAAAAACAACAGAAAATTTAGGAATGTATATAAAGCTGACCATCACATAAGTATACAAGTACAGGAGGTTCCTATAGTTCCATAGTCATCCAAAGATCAGACCTTAAAAGATAGGTCTCTGTTATGGAATATTTCAAGTTCGACAAGAATTTAAAGTTGGATAAAAAAATTTGCAAATCCTTACATGTTTTTTAATTTATAGCAAATATAGTCACTTTCACTCATCAGTAGAAGAAACACTCACATGATATAATTATTTTCTCCTCTGATAAAAGTATTTTCTTCATTCTAATGGAAGAAATGTCAGATCATAAAACAGTTGTGTCTTTCTAATAATTTTTATTGTCTTCCTCTAAATATTACTTTAACATATAATATGAAATATTAAGCTTTCAATTTTGAATTGATCTATAGTTAAGTGTAGTAACAAATACAGTTTAGTTCAGGTGATTTATTTACTTTGACTTTTGTATAGGTTCACAAAGTAACAACAAGCACTTCCTACTTCCTTTTAGATTGAGAAAATATCCTTGCCTGTCAAATGAAACCATATAATTGTAGAGAAATGGGTGCTAAACCTTTTGATAGTATGTATTGCAATATGACGATGATAGTGTTTCCAAAACAGTAGAAAACCTTGGCATTTACCAATAGTCTCTCTCTATTCAATATGATTTGAGGCCATGCCAAATTTTTTATTTAGTTCATACTATCACACTGAACTGTAAAACTAGTATAAATTTTTATAGTGAATAATGTACAGAGGACTTAAGCTGAGCAAACTTTGAAAAAAAGATGTTTAGAATTCAGGTAAGAAAGGTTATATTTACTTTCCTAAATATTTCTGCAAAATTAACAATTTATTTTCAAATTTTTTTATGCAAACCATTTAAATCCAGAGATTGGTACTAAAAAATATTAATTACATGTCATCATCACTTCCTTTCACCATGCCTGGTGATCAATAAACCTGGCATTCCTGGGACAAAAAGAATGAATCTAGATGTAGGATCAAAGATGATTCAACAGGTGAATGAACCTTCACATCCTGTGGCTGAGAACGCAAGATCTCAGGGGATTGATTCAGTGCAACTGGGATCACCTCTGCTGAAAGGCAGAGAAATATCCTGTACAGCTGTGATTACAAAATACAGACCTGTTAACATTGCAATGGATATAATTCTAAACCAGTTAGGCAGTGCCATATACTCTGTTATTTATTTTCTCAGTGGCAGCTACATGGCTGGAGTGCTATTAATTGCACTCAGTCCTTATTAAACACCTGCCATTCGTGTGTAGCCATTTTCTGGGGCCATGAGACAGCAGTACTATGTTCTGAAAGAAGATCTGGACTGGTGTGACAAGGTTTGCATCAGTGGGAATTATTGCTTCTGACTGAAACACTAATGACAAATAGCACTTTATTGCCACTCTTTCAATTTGAAAACACAGACCGAAACCTAGAGAAATGTGAGACTGTCAGCCTCTTCCAGAAGAGGTTGAACTGAAAAACAGGGATAGAAGATATCTTCTGAGTGCTTGCCTTTACCTGTCCAACACAGCACCTGTCTCCCTGGGATTAAACTGCCATCTCCCCCCATGTCAGCCAGGCACTGGAAGTGCAAAATGACTGCACCATCCTGGTCTGACAATAGAGTAGGACTGTGTATCATCTGCGTGTCGATGACACCACAGCCCAAATTATTTCATTATCTCCTCAGTGGCCTCATATACATGTTGAAAGGAGAGATGACAGGATGAAACCTTGTGGAATCCTGCATGAGAGAGAGCCCTCGGGGCTGATGAGCAATTGTCCTATGCCATCCTCTGGGATTTCTCTGAGAGGAAAGAGTGGAACCACACAAGTGCAATCCCTTCTGCCCCAGCCTAGGTCCACAGGTGAGTCAGAAAAACATCATGGTCAGTGTGATGGTCAGAAAGGCTGCTGGCAGAGCTAAACAAAACCACTTTGGAAAAGCTTTTTGCACTAATAGAAGATCCCCATCAACCACAGGATGAAGGGTAGTTGTCAGGTTGGAAACACAGAAAATAGTTTCAGAAGACTTTAAATGAACTCAAGTGTTGCTTTCCTGGAAGTCTCTGTCATCCACCAGAGTTCATTTTGTTCTGTTAGGAAATAAATTTTAGAATTTGAGAATGGCTGAATTGTTTTTGGTGGGTTTTTTTGTTTGTTTCTTTGTTTTATGCAATTTTTTTTTCATACCAATTGATAATTTATTTAAGGCAGGATGGAAATTTATTGTTCCACTGGGAGACACTTACAATAAACACTAGAAGTGGCCTGCAATGAGGTCCTGTATGTCATCTAAATTCATCTCATAATTCTAAAACTCAGCAAGCGCTTCAGCCTGGGAAAATTGTTTCAGTATTGTTTTGTTATAGGGAGGGTCAGTCCCATCAGACTTTTGTCAATCCTCTCCATCAAAAAGCTACAAAAGTCCTTGAAACAACCAGCATTCAGTTACAGGGTAAAGCACCTCATGCTTCATCAAGCTGTCTGGAACTACTCTACTAGTTGTGACTTTGTAGATACTATGGTGAAAGCAAAGCTTGATCTGTGGAATTAAAATTTTCACTTTGCTTGATATTATTGTCTTCATTTGAGTTGGCAGTGAAATCTCTGTTTCGTACAAGTGACATATATTTTGGTCTGATAAAATAACATCCTAAAATGGTTGCTCATTCTACTTCTATGAAAAACCAATTAATTGCTACATCTAAAATTGAGAATATACTGGTGATATGTTCAGGTAATTGGTGTGAATTTAGGCTGAAGTGTACTTGTGCATTAGACTTGCTATGGATTGAAACTGTACTGCATCACAAAAGTCAGTGGCAAAATATTTTTAATGTAACTATATTATTCATATATAGATATGTATAGTATGAACATATATATATGCAACCTTTGATCTACAGTCATGCCTAAGAATAGGTATACAACTAAACAACCTAAAAATCTGATCATTACAAGTATCCTTTAAATTTGGAATGCTTGTACTTCAGCTACCAGGATATATGACTTCATTTTTTGTGAGGTTATTTTCTCTTCTTTAGTTGTTCATCTCTTTGTGATCCTAAGTCAACATTTTGATAGGATTTGTTTTTCTGTCAAAAGGATTTAAATTGACAGGTTTTCCATATACATATTTAAAATCCCTAAGGAATGGCATAGGAATCAGAAACTGATTAGGAGGGAGAGTCAGGGAAGGACTGTCCATTTATTCTCAGCTAACTTCAAGACAAAAAGCAGTTTGATTGATATGTCCTACTAGATGCTAGAACAATGACCCATAACACAACAACACAATGCAGGATTACTGCTGTTACTGCTTAAGATAATTGAACAAATCTTCAAGTAATGTCTGACAGACAAGACTGTAAGCAATGAACTTCTCAGTAAATCCTAAATCTTTCTATTGAATGTTGACAGCTTTATATTGTCTGCATTTAAGAAGGGAAAAATATAAACCAGTAATTGGAGATTTTTTTAATTTAAAACACACTGATTATTAGCCACTTAAATCAGAATGTTTAGAGGGGTATAGGCATACTGTTCTGTCATCTTCCTGTTGCTCTTTTTAGACTGTTAAAAGAAAAATCTATAGTGATAGTCTCATAATTCTGTGTCTAAAAAATGCCATTATGATTTCTAATTACCTTTCTAAATTCCCATAAAGGAAAATAATGAAGGCAGTGTAAGTATTATCTACCTTTCATATTAATACATCTATGCAAAGATACATTTTTTTTTTCTCATGCAGTAAGGCCATGCACAAGCTGTCTAAACAGCTTGTAAGTAGTGGTAAAATTTTGCAAAATTCTCATCCTGATTCATCATGACTTATGAGATGTCAGCTGTGGAAAAGAATGTCAGAGGTGTCAGTTACTTCTTTATTCATCCTAAGGAAATAAATTTTTTCAAAATTGTTTTGTGTTAGAAGGCTAAGAACTACAGAT
Organism: Pardalotus punctatus; assembly: GCA_013400915.1. NCBI lineage: Eukaryota > Metazoa > Chordata > Aves > Passeriformes > Pardalotidae > Pardalotus > Pardalotus punctatus. The sequence goes on along the minus strand of VZTX01028737.1, from coordinate 1,038,858 downwards.
CCGATTAAAATTATCTTTTGTACACTTTTTTTGTAATGTTTTACCATTATATGCTGCAACAAAACAGCTGCACTTATGTGCTCTATGGTTTAGAGAGCTCTATGCTGTCCTGAAATTCTTTTAGCATTTGATTATATCTAAGATGACTTGGAGGCAGCATTTACTTTCTGGTAGCATTTAAGAAGACAACTTATGCTTTTGTAAGGGTTAGTGAAAAATCGATAATAACTGATGTTCTTGTAACATGCCTGCAGTGTGGAAGGTAAGTTGGGAGCAAGAGGTTATTTTCTGTGAATTAAGTGGACATTCTTGTAATATATACTAAAGTGCTCAATTCCATGATGGACACAGTTTTGAAATGTAGCTTTTAAGTTCTGAAAATATTTTGCTGTTTTCCCCTAGCAACTGAATTCAGTATCAAGACATTGGATTATCTTTTCTCAAATCATATTGGAAAAGGCCTTCGTCTGTTACAACAAAAGTATTCTAGAGTTGCTTCTTGTTTTCATGTCTTATTATTCCAAAAATTGTATCCTAACAGTGAAAGAACACAAAGTTTAACTGTATAGAAAATGGAGACTACAGAGATTGGAATTAAAATTAAACAAAAAAAATAATTTTAGTTTTTTAAAAGTAAACCATAACTTAATCCTTTCTAAAATTTATTGAATATTATTTTTAGTGTGTGTGAATGCTCTTCCTTATATTTCTCAGATGGAACCCAAAGAAGAAAAAAAATCTGGGTCATGAGCTCTTACGTAGCCTTGAAATAATATTTTTAAAATACATGACTATTTCAGTGAATGAAATTTGAAACAAAAAAACACACAAACAAAAGAAGATATGTAACAATTGTCTTAATCAGAAACAATATTTTTATTACCGTACGTGCATACAAGTTCCCATAAACAATTTATGAAAAATATTTTGAAAACATAGAAAGGAAGAATTTTCTATATAAAATAACTCAAAATTGTGGTATCTCCTTTTTAAAGATTGTCGGTCATTACAACATTTCTTCTTTAATGGGATTTCATATCCAGGTAAATTTCTCTGTTAAAATGTGTTGACAAATTTCTTGAGACCTCATTTTCAGGGCATTTCAGAATGTTGACATGAGTCTTCTCTTGGATATTGGTTGTAATTTATTTCCTACTGATATTACCTAAAAATTTATACCATTTGCAGATTTTTTCAAAGGTTTTGGTGGATTGATGCCTCTTGAAAAGGATTTGTTCTAATTTGGTACGCTCCTTAGACGTCAAAAAAAAGACAAGGGATACAGTCTTGAAAGTTTCAAGTGCTAATGCATCATTTTAAAATTTAGAAGGATTTTGTTCCTCAGAATGTTTCAGTTAGGTCTTTAATTTCAGAGGTAAGAGCCATATAATGGCTACAAGTGGTGTAGCACTGAGTTGCATCATTTACTTCTTAATGGATTCCCTACGAAACTCCTGAGTTATGTGCTAGGTTCCATACATAGTGGAAATGCCAAAATCTTCAAGCCTTAGCAATTTAGCCTGTAAGGCACTAGGGAATACTAAATTAAATCTTGCCCTTTTAAATATTTCAGGGTTAATTTCAATTTCTTAATCATAATTGCAATTTTGATGTTAAACACCAGCACTTTTTTAGAAAAAAAGAGAAAGTCTGAGAATCAAATATTTTCTTTCAAAGTACAGCTGAGATAAGGCAGTACAGTTTTCTACTTTCTACTCAATGCTCAACAAAAAACCTTATGCATTAATATCTGACATATTACATTCAGACCATTCAATTAGGAATTTTAGCCACCTCATTCACACAAAGAAAGCTGTCTCGGATGTCAACCTAATGCATGTTGCAGAGCTTGCTTCAGCCAGAAATGCCAAAGTTTCACCTCTGAAGGACACGTACTTCACTCTGAACAAGAGAGAAATACCTTCTCCTTTGGACTCACAGTTTAAGCTTTTCTTAGTAGTAGGTGGTAAAACCATTTCTACTGCAAGTTGAATAGGCATCATTCCTTTATATCAAACTCAACAGGAAAGAAATGCTTCAGAGTATTACAGCCAGACCAAGATTGCCCATTCCTTTGCTTCCCACCTGCCTGTTTCCTTATTCATGCAAAGGATTAGGAAAGAGGGCATTTGTTCTGGATTTGATGAACATGTTCACTTCTAACTCATGATTAAGACGACTCATGTTTCCACTCTTCTGCACAAAACAGAATTTTATGTAAAACTATCGAAGTCCTCAGTGAAACAGGAACTACCACTGAAGCCTTTCCTCTGCCACTCTGTGCTCTCATCCCTAATCTACAGAACAGCTCACATTTTCCCTGTCTCCCTTTCTCTCCTTCTGCCTCTGATAACTGCTTTCGTGCCAAGTGGAGCAGGATCAGTAGGCAGCAACTGCAAGTGACTTTGCCTTGGAATGGTCTCATGCCTGTAGGATATAGCTGTTTACCGAGACACTGAAGCTTAAATCTCTCTGGCAGAAGACGCTATTATATTGACACTCTTAAATGTGACTCGTGTTCAGCTCTAGTGCTCCAGCTGGCAGCACAGAAGGGTAATATCTGCCACGTATCCTTCTTTAGCAGTTACCACATTTTTTAAGGAACTTGGTTTGCTAGGTTCTTTCAGAACATACCTATTGAATTGATAAGCATGCATTGAGAACTGGAATGTGAATTCTGATAGGACCCAGGATTAAGCCAAGCACCATTGTGTTTCACAGAATTTCTGTTATTGTCAAATCACAAAGTTATAAAATTTCATGTGGAAAACTGCGTGCCTTACTGCTTCCAATGCTTTCAGCCCTGGAGGCTGGAAGCTGAATGAAGACTTTTATAAATACAGCTTCAGTCTAGGTTCCCAAAAAACTAGGCAGGGTGAGATGCTTAAATATTTTCTGGATCTAATCTCCAAACGTCAGGTTTGTACGAATAATGAAGATACAACAGTTCAGAAATAAAGCCAGGTTTTTATTTGAAAGAAGAATGAGACAATTATATATTGACTACCACTAATGAAACAAAAAAAAAAAAAAACTCAAGAGATAGTTATAATAATTTTAGGTGCTTTGGCTTTTCTGGTTCTTGTTTGATAGGTTGTTTGTTTATTTTTCATTTGTTCATTTGCCTTTTTGTCTCAACCATGTCCCTGGCCTGGAGATTAATTTTTAAGAGAGAAAAATGCAAAGGGTTAGATCACACCTCAAATTTACTTTTGGTGAGAGCAATTGTCAGAGGTTTGGCTTAACATCTCAGCTTATGGGATGTGTTATTTAGGTAGTACATTTCTCCATTAGGTGGAAAACATGTGAGTTAAAGTATATGATGCAAGCGGTTAATTCACAGAGCCCAAAAGTGAGAATTTTTCTCCCTTTTTTCCATATGTTCTCACACTGAGACAAGGTTAATTGCTCAGCACACTATTAGCAGTTGAGGATTCAGTCAGACTAAGGGAATAGGGAGATTTTATTTTACTTTTCAAATTCCTTGCACTCCAAAATGGGAAAAGGACTTTGAGGATTTGATGGAAACATGTCAATACACTTTTTCTAATATGATACGTTTCATAAAGATCAACAAAACTGAATTGTTGGGTTGTTTTTTTTTTGCAAAGACATATTCCATGAATGATAAGCAGCAGTGGGAAAAGTGTTGATATACAGAAGATATTGTAAATAATGGAGAAGATATTCGTTTTTAGTAATGGGTCTGGATTTTAACAGTATTTAAATGTGAATTCAGGTAAACTTCTTATACTAAAGCTTAATGTTTTGTTGAGGAACACTTACTAAGTCACATAAAAATGCAATTATTATTTTGAAATATGGTTAAGGAGATTTTACTGAATGCTTAACATACATGTTACATTCAGATACTGTACTGTAAGCCTAACCTGTTGACAGAAAATCTGCTTGAAATAATTATATGTAACATGTGCATCCAGAGTCAGTACCTGCCAGAAAAATAATTTTAGTGGCAAGTTGATTTTTACACTGAGTCATCACAGCTTGATAAGTAATTTTGATTATTATGTGATGCATATTTAAAGACAGCAATTTGTTTTGAGCTTCAGACTGAGACGAAGCAAAGACTGGCAAGGCTGTGCCAGTTCAGTGAATCTTCTTCTAGACATTGCAGCTAGTAATTTCTTACAGCTGTTTCTTTTTTCTTTTTTTTCTTGTTCCTCTATTTCCTTCTGTAGAGGTCCTTCTGTAGTGCCATGGTAGAGGAGCTAAGGATGTCTCTGAAGTGTCAGCGTCGATTAAAACACAAGCCACAGGCCCCCGTTATTGTGAAAACAGAAGAAGTTATCAACATGCACACGTTTAACGACAGAAGGCTGCCAGGTAAAGAAACCATGGCATAGAGCTGGGAAGCCAAATACCCCAAGCACAAACTGTCGTCTTTTTTCCAAACAACCTTGCGAGAATGTTTCCTGTGGAAATATGCAACAAGTGCAAAATAAAATGAGTTACCTCATGCCGCTGTGTCTATGAACTAGAGACTCTGTGATCTCAGCAGTTGCAATGGCCAGACTCGAATCACAAGCATCATGGATCAACCAAGTTATGCAGGGTTACACTGTTTGTCATGGGTTTCCACCATTCTGAGTGAATGAAAATTCCATGTGAGTTTTGTGGCTGGTTTCAAATGCAGTCTCAGTGAGAAATTACAGGTTCCTTTTGAAGTTCAACGGTTGCCAGGAAATGGAGAATAAATGTCCAAGATGATACAAACCACAGAAGGAGTCTAGTAAAAGTAATGTCTCAGAACTGTAGTGGAACAAGAAACCATATGTTCTTCTGAACTTCCCAGCACAGAAAAGTTGGTAACTGCTGGTAGACTAAAACTACCATCTGGACAAGGCGATATGAGCTTCCTGGATGGAAGAAATGCTAAAAGTGAAGAAACTTGAATCCCATGAATAGAAGAATAAATATGAGGATGCTAACCTGCTTTTTTTCTTTCTTTTTTTTTTTTTTTTTGACTTTTTGTGACCCTGAACTAAGTAAATAAATAATAAAAAAAAAAAAAAGTAACTTAAATTTAACTGGGTTGGAACTTTCATCAAAAAAAACCAACAGAAATATTTCCATAATTTTGACCCAATTTTTAGATGAATGAAAATTTCCTTAGTACAAAGGAATGTATCTTACAACCTTTAGATATAAGCAATTAATTTTTTTTCTATAATTGTGAAAAGAGGGAGGGGGGTAGGAAGCAGTGTATTTCACACATAGAAGGCTTGCATTTTAGCCTGAATGGGTTTTGAAACACTTGTTCCTGCTACTAATTGAACTCAATGGAGCCTGTGCAATTCTCGCTAATGTTGGAAGTGGGATGGGTCACCTAATAGAAGTGAATGTTGAGAACTTTAAGGAGGACTGCATTTTTCAATACAGTCACAGTACTAAATGAACAAAATTCTTGAGCAGTTTTTTTTTTTTCCAAAAAAAAAAAAAATGTTCAGGTTTATTTGTGGAAATGCAAGATTTCTATGAAAATAGTTTTTGTATGGAAATTTTTGTAATACTTTTTATCAACAAAATAAGAACATGTGTTTCCGTCAGGGGTGTGATGCCAAGCATGAGTGGTAGTGCGTGCGCACCACCAACGTTTGGTGAAAACTATTTTTATCATGAAAAAGGAATCTTAGAAGAGACATATTTTCCAGTTATATAATATAAAAAAATAGGTGCACTACCACCACTGCTTACCATGCTACACCCCTGGTTTCCACTAAGCTGATAACATGCTGTCATGAACAATTGTGTGTAAATGGTAAAAGACACAGACCTCTTGACCACATTGTGATAGAAGTTAAAGTACACTCAGTTTGCTGTTTGACTGCACTGCACAAAATTAAAAAAAAAAAAGAAAAAAAAAAAGAAAAGAAAGCATTAAATTTATGGCTGTTTTAGTTGGTTTGGTTTTGCTGTGTGACTTGAGCAACATATGTGCAGTACTTTGTGTCAGTACTGGTACTTAGCTTCAGCTTAGTGCCCTATCCTGACAATTCTTGCCACTGAACATGTGGCAAGAGAGTTTGCTGGGATTTCTGACCGAAGCCATTATAGCACATCGTGATACTGTTTGCAGGATTTGGCTCTTAGCTGCTTCAAAGCTAATTTATATGTCCTGACTGTTGAGTTCCTGGACATAACATTTTGAAATACTGCCCTACAGATGCTGAATCTTGCACCTCTGTCTACTGTAAATTTATTTGTATCTCAACAAGAAATGTATAGTATGGTCTATGTAGGAATGTTATGCCAACCAAAAAAAGATTATGAAGATGGTCTATACACGGAAAAAAATTGTCTAATTAGGAAACCCCCCCAAAAACATTGAAATTATCATAGATAATAAGTCACTGGTGAGTAATGAGATTCATTATTTACTCAGACTTAATTTAGTCTTATCATCATCTTTATGGCACAGGACTATATCATTCAAACTGTAGAAATTATATCATTAAATTTGGGGAGGTTTGTGTCTACTACCCAGTTATCATAAATCTTCATGGAGATTGAGCTGGCCATTTCCATTGTGAGCAGGGACTGAGAAAGCAAATTCTCTTATATTTGTGAGTTTCATCCCCATTTATGTGATAACAGAGAACAGGTTATCTTTGTCTGAACTATAAAGAAGATAAAAACACTTTTAGCAATTTTTCTGGAAATGAGTATACTTACATAATTTATATTTAAATTGATACTTTAAAACACAAAGGGGAAAAGAGTAACTGTCATATAACACAATGAAAACTCTTAATTATGATGGCTTGGAATGGAAAAAAATTGGCTATTGCATTTGATTGATGATTTACAATAAAATTTGTAAAATCATGTAATAAAATGCTGTATTATATTCAAACACACCTTTCTTTTTTCCATTGAGGGCGTTGAAATAAGCAGGATTTCATTCTCACGTTGATGCACAAGACTAATTCTCATTAAGCTTTTATGTGAGCCAAAGAAAGAGTGAATGCAGGATATGTCCCAAATATTTTATTAGGTCAAAATTCCCCAAGGAACAAAACTTCTATCACAGAGGTAATGTGGCTTAATTAAGATTTCAGTGAGAATTTCAACCTTCCATTATTAAGGGAAAGATGCAAAAAACTGGAGATTTGTATTAAAGATCAAGACTAGAAATGCATGGCTCCACAGATCCATAGTAAAATAATGGGTTTTTTCAACATTCGTACACTAACTCTTGTTGTTACTTTGTTGTGCATAAGTAATTATTTCTGTATTAAGACGTTTACAGAAAATTGACTAACAAAGACCTGACCCTCAAAAGAGTAGAAAATACTACTTATAGTTTCATATTCTAAAAAGCTCAATTTTTTTCAATATCTTCAAAACCTTCATTTCTTTTCACTGTTGTGAAAAAAAGTCCTCAATTCTGAAGAAAAATTCCTTGTTTTGAAAGGCCTCTGAAAGGCTTATCTCAAAATTCCCAAATTCTCATTCTGTGTAAATTTCTATACTGTCATTAAAACTGATGGAATTTCCCAGCAAAAATCAAGTGAGTATCTGGCCCATGAAGATTCAGAATCCATATATAACTGCTTTATGTGGTTTCATATAACAGCTTAATTACTCCGCTGATTTCTCAGGACAGAATGATGGGTGCTTCTCTCACTGACCTCAAATGTCACTCTAGAGAAGAATTTTAGAGCAGTTATAGCTCAGTTAAATAGTGCTGCCTGGTGGATGACAATTGGAGGTAAAAATTGAACAGGACTTTTATTTTCCCCTATGTCTGTTTCAATGAAAATGGACATCGATAATATTTTAGACACACCACACGCATCATTTAGATCTTCAGGTTGCCTCGGCATGGTTGTATAGCAATAGATAACTAGAAAAAGAGGACAAAACCCCTTCTATGTTATTGATAAGTGTCATTTGTGAAGGACTGGTAGTGACAATTCTCAGCCAAATAGGTGGATGAAATCAAGAGACCTGTGGTGCTTTATAGTAAATGAGGATTTGTCCAATTATAGACATCAGCAGGCCTTTTTAATGGTATTCTCCTTTTGTATAAACAAAAGTACAGGTATATCCAGGGAGTATCTGGCAAGTTTTATATGTGATGTTTCTTTCTGAAATTTCTATCTCAGTTTTTCAGTTGAAGAATTCAGTATAGATGTGAAATAACCTTTTCTTTTATTTTATTATTACTTGAAGCTCTGTGCATTGATCCTTCCTGATTTCACCCATAGAGTGTTCACAACCCGCAAAATAACACTGTTTAGTTCTACTACACTAACTAGTTAATATTTTAGAATTGAAAAAAACAGAATTTATGAGAGAAAAATCACTGTGCCAAAATCCAATGCCACAAATAGGAGAAATGCCCTAATAATCTACAAAATAAAAATGTTTTCAGGGAAAAAGGGGTCATGAACAGAGGTAATACCATACAAAGAGGTAAAAGATAATGCTACAAAATAATTTTTGTATTGTTATTATATTAAGAATATTAGAAAAATATGTGAAGTACCTCAGACACTACTTCACTTAGTCTCCAAATACATCAATATACACAAAATATTGTGACCAAAATACTACTTTGAAAGAAGTGTCAAAACTCCTACTTAAGAGGAAGTCAAGATTTTATCCAATACAGCCCCAAATATGTATTCACATAATATTTAAGGCAAAATTAGGTGTATAGAAATGATTGCATTTTCTGTCAGAATTTCAAGGACGTGTAGGAAAAGAAAGGGTTGCTGAGGTTGGTTTGCCTGACTTAGAAGGTCATTGCTCTCCAACCTCAAACATACTAGTGTCCTGTTTCCTTCCAGTCTTGCCTCTCTGCCTTCCTACAAGCACCTCTGATACTGTCAAATTTATTTTCAAAGCCCTTTTCTTCTGGCTTTCCTTTAAATATAGTTCTAATTTAAAATAAAGTTACTCAAACACCTCATCTCCCCAGTTTGTATCCACCAAGAGAAAACCATTAGCTTTTCATGTGACTGTAATCTAATTGTCTTTCTTTTCATTTACTACCCCTCTCTGGCCCCTGCCTGTGTTATCTTCTCCTGTTGTTCTTGTACTTGCCTAGACTGTAAGCTCTTAGGGGGCAGGGTATCTGTCTTTGATTTGTTCTATGTAGCACCATGAACTATGGAGCTATATAAATAATAAAAAATGTAGATCTTCTTAAATGATGTTTGAAGTGATAGTGATCTGATTGACTGCCAGTCTAGTAATATATTGTTTTAGCTCATTGCCTGAAATCCTAATCACTGCAGCAATAGAATAATCAAAAAATAAAAATAATAAAACCAACGCAAAGGAGCTATTACACTGACTCATCTTACTGGAATTTTCCCTATATGGTCGGGATATAAGAATAGAATGTCATGTTCACATACCTTCTATAAGGGTTTAAATATTAAATCAGCTATGTTAGAAATCTAAAAAAAAAAAAAAGGAAGAAAAAGTAGCTTAACACAGATATACAGGATGAGCTTTAGAACAAGAACTTTTGATTGGTTGAAGTTTGGAGATTAAGAGATTTGTTAAGCTGAACACAAAGAAGCAGGAATTTCCCTCCTTCCTCTTTTCTGCCCACTTAGATCAAGAAGCCTCTCATTGCTAAAATCTAGTTCAATCCTATTTGGTTAATTATTTTATGGACATAATTAGAATTTTTTTATTAAATATAATTCTAAACAAAATTAAAGAAATACTTCCTTTTGCATCTGTTCAAGAACACTTTCTATGACTGCTGGACTAAAAAATTGTGGGAATTCAAGAAAAGTGCTAGCTATATAAATGAAAGGAAACAACACATCTGTTCTTGAAGAAAATCATATCAGCCTTTCTCTTTTACCTTTTTCTTTTTCAAGGAATGACATTCTGTATCACTGAACTTAGCTCTTCTGAATACTGAAGTGTATCCTGGCAATTATACATGGATCTGTCTTTCAAGAATTCTGAGCCAAGAGAATGCCTTTCTCTCCTAATTACACAATGTGCAGTTTTTCCAGATACTCAGGAAATCTAGTCCAAGCTAAAAATAATGCCAAAATCTTAGTTTCCTCTTAGCCATGTCTGTAGGGATTTTGTTTGGTGGAAATAAGATACATTACATTAAACTTATCTGAAAAGATTGTATGAAGACATTGAAAAAACTTGGTAAAGGATCTGTAGTTAGTGTTCCATGGGCAACACTGTCCACCACAGACCAAATTTGTAGTAAATTGCTTTTGAAGGTACAAGTCCAAACCTTATGATGGATTTATGGTAAAGGTTGTCTTATGACAGTTTCCTACGGGTAGACTGCTGGCTATTAAGCCCAGGGAATGAAAAGCAGCCTAACACAGTGGCAACCATATCGTTCTCCTTATGCTGTAACAATGCAAACTGGCTGGACCATTTAGACTCAGGTAGATCAAAAGAAATTTCTGATATGTACATCTGATAATCAGTTTTATGCATTAATATTTATGTTAAAAATGCTAATATGGCATAAGTACAACTGGCCTGTAGGCTTATCATAGAAGAATCATATCACAGAAACACTGAGGTTTTGAATTGCTGAGTCCAATGTCTTCTTCAGTTGGAAGGGCCTTCTGGAGATTTGAGTACAATACCCCTGTACAAATAAGGGTCAACTAAAGAAGTTTGTCCAGGGATGGAGACTCCCCAACCCCTCTGTTTCCAGTGTACAACTACATTTACAGTGAAAATTCTTTTTTTCCTCTGCACTTTTAAAGGTGATTTATTACATTTCATCTTATATTCACATCCTCTTATCCCCTCACTGGCTAGCACTGAGAGTCTGGTTCCCTTTTCCCCATCACATTCTGCTGAGCTTTCTCTTCTCCATCTGAGTAGTCTCAGCTTTCTCAGCCTTTCCCTGAATGACAGATGCTCAATCCCTTAATCATTTTTGTGGCCACTTACCAGGGGCCGTATTCTGTTAAGTCCCTGTCTCTTTCACACTGGGGAGCCCAGAACTGGACCCAGCACTCTTGATGTGTTTCAACAGAAGGGGAAAGATTACACTCCCTGACTTGTTGGCAATGTTCTTCCTAATGTAATCAAGGTTTTGTTGCTTTTCTTAGCTGAAAGAACATACTACTGGCTCAAGTTCAGTTCGCTGTCCACCAGGACCCCCATATCTTTCTCTGCAAAGCTGCTTTCTACTTGGTTGGCTCCCAGCCTGGGCTGGTACACGGAAGTATTCTTTCCCAGGTGCAGGATGTGTCATTTCCCTTTGTTCAGCTTCATGTCCTTCCTGCTGGCCCAACTCTCCAGCCTTCTGAAGTCCTTCTGAGTGGCAGCACAAATTTCTACATTATCAATCACTCCTCCTTTATGCAATGCTCCTACTTACTGAGGATGCACACTGTTCTAGCCTATGCATAATTATTTAAGTGAAGACCCAGCATGAACCCTTTGGATACACCTGCAGTTACTGGCCTGTGGCTGGACTTGCTGGCACTGATTACAACCCTTTTACCATGATAGGTGACCCAGTTTTCAATTCACCTTATTTTTCACTGATCTAGTTCATGTACCATAAGTCTGTCTGTGAGGCTGTTATGGGGGATAACACTGCGAATGTTGCTAAATAAAAAAATCAAATAAAAAACATCCACTTTTCTTCCTTATTCCAAGAAGCTAGTCTTCTATAGAAGGCTGTTAGGTTGGCCAAAGATGATATCCCTGTTGCAAGTACATGCTGACTATTATCAGGCACTTTCTTGACTTCAGTGCTTGGAAACAATTTCCAGAAGGGTTTTCTCTGTCATCTTCACAGAGATGGAGATAAGGCTGACAAACCTGTAATTTTCCACCTTATTGTCCTTCATGAAGGGAGCAATGACATTTGCTTTCTTCCAAACCTCAGCCATCTCTGCCTTTTAGTTTTTGTCCAGTTACTGGATTTGTTTGGTTGATTTACTTTGGTTTTAACCTTTGTGTTCATGTAAAGTGACTGCAAAAAAAGAGAATACTCTCAAAATGCAAACATGTTACAGCAAAAGAACAAAAAATGTAAGTTGTTTCTCAGTTGGTATCCATCCTGCCTCCAAGATGTTCTAGTTCAAGACATTTATGTGATGATTCCACATTAACTTGAGCTAAGGATCCACTTCCAGGAAACAAGTTGTTCAGCTGTTCTTAATGTGTTTGGACTATCTATAATGTAAAAAATCTGTACGACTAGCATTGTTTTGACAGACCAAGTTCAATCATGCTGCACATCAACATTACATCTGTTATGCCTTTTTCTAATTATGGAAAAAAATTAACGTGATAAGACTTTCTAGGACTTCTGTTTGTCTACACAATTAGCCTATGGGCCTACCAGGATTTCTTCAGAAGCTCTTAAAAACTGCCACACGATATTATAAATAAAATACCTATTCTTAAACTGTGACTTTGAAAAAACACTGCGAGACACCATTATATTTTAAGTGGAAGATACAATGAAGTACAGTCTTTGTAACAAGCTGCCCATGGATTAATACATACTAGATGAACTACAAGGAGTCTTGTTCTAGAATGTAATTGAATGACCCCATTTTTCATCTGTTTGTTAAGATGTCAAGCTCTTAGCACATTATAATTTATATTGACATCTTTAACACTAAAAATTGAACAGTGTGAACTTTGCTTGAAAGTTCTGCAGAACTTTGAATTTATCCAGGCTTATGCATCTCACTTGTTAGGAAACAGTTATGAGAACTAGATAACTGATCTTGAGCCCAGTGAGTTCAGCACTGCATTTGTGGCACAAATTAATTTTTAGTATGGAAACTATCTGTGGACAGTCATTTTCACAACAACTCATTATGAAGGTGAGTGTGTTATAATCGTGCCACTTACCCAATACCTTGCCCAGCATAAATGAAATTAATGGGAATTTTTAAACAGTATTTGGAATTTTTACAGAATATTTTACAGAATATTGGGACAATTCCTAATATATGGGAATGCATTATTCCTCACTTGCCAGTGTTTCTCAAGTCTTACATATAGGTGATACGGTGGGGTTTTTTCATGAACTCCATATATTGATGCACTGAATGATACATGAAGCCTAATTTCTTGGCCGCCTAGAGAAATCAGCGTTACAATTTTGCTGTCTCTTTTTAACGTGACAAATGATTTTGTCAAGATAAACAGAACAAGCAAATGCAGCATAAGTTATTAATTTTGAAACACATTAGACAATGGGTCTTAAAATCTTAAATATGGCCTGAAAATGAAACCATTAATTAATCCATTGAAATTTGGTGTTAAGACATTCTTTAAAAATGTGTATAAAAAAGCAGATAAGATTCCCTATTCTTGAGTGAAACTTTTTTTTTCTTCTCATAAGCAATTTTAAATCCTATTTCTAAACTTATATCAGGCTCTCTTTATACCTGACAGATAATCAGCAAATGACTGATAAGAGATTTCATCATTTAATGCTCTAAATTTCTTTTTAGTATTCTGGATGATTCATAGTTACAATTGACTCCATTTTTGTCTGCTAGCTTAATTATGAAATCTTAGCAGTGTGTCAGTTTCTGTAAAGATTTGCAGATAACTAAATTATAGATAATTTTTGTTATAATTCTGAAATAATTGCTTAAAATTAAGTGTATTTTTAAAATTTCTCAGAGATGTATCCAATGTCCTTTTTTTTTTTTTTTCCTTCCCATACTGGAGACAGTTAAAACAGCTTGTGGTTAAATTTACTCATATATTTATATCCCCATCTGTTGGAGATGCAGATATTTTCTTTGNATCCAATGTTTTTTTTTTTTTTCCTTCCCATACTGGAGACTGTTAAAACAGCTTGTGGTTAAATTTACTCATATATTTATAACCCCATCTGTTGGAGATGCAGATATTTTCTTTGTGTTCCTCAATGACTGTAAACAAAATTTTTAGTTTAACTCTACTTGTAATAATTCTATTTATATATTTGCAGTAAGGATCTTCATTACAGTGTTTTATTTCCTGACAGAAATTAATATTTACATACTCATAAGGAACTCAAAGAGTATTGCTTTCCTATATACAGAATGGCATAAATGACAGAATGAAAAGTGAGTTGGCTAAAATTAAATGAAGGTCCATGTCTTCAGTCTTGTAACCATTTGAATGCAACATAAATCCAGGTTGTTGCCAAAAGGATAGATTCTTTTCTTTCTTTTCTCTCTCTGTATTCTAGTCTTTTAACTATTTTGCGCCATTATTTATTTATTTATTTATTTAGAACATATGGTGAGAACAGTCTCTACTGCAGAAAACTAACTGAAGGCAATTATAGCCATCTAGTGTTCCCATATATAAGAATTATGTTTTCCTCCAAGCTGAGAGAGAAACAGTTCAATAGCACATTTCAGTACTTGAAGGGAACTGGAAAACAATGCTGGGTTTTGTCTCTTTTAGTAGAGCTTCAGTAATAGCAGGCCTGACCTTGTCATTACAAGCTGAGGTGCCTGTTCAACTTGGATGCTGCCGAAGTTTTTATGGGTTTTAGGTGTTTTGAGAACGGAGGTCTGCAGCAAGTGTGACCCCAGCATCTCTGCTAGTGCAGACCCAGAGTTGGTCTGCACACTTACCCCGCCTGGATGGGTATCAGGTACTGAAGCCAACCAAGTCCTAGTTTACAGCTCCATTCAGTGTGAAGACTCATCCCTCCCTCTGACTTGTTTGCCACTGGAGCACTGCAAATGGACTGAGAAGACTGCAGCATAGCATGGAGAAACCCGCTGTACTTGGTTTTGAGACAGAAAAAACAGCGCTGAAAGCATCACCACTTTGGAACATTTTGAATTAGATTTTTCCTTCTCTGAAACATCTCAAACATAATGCTATTTTCCAAAGCAGTGTTTAGCTTTTAGTAACTTAATTCCCATTTTGTGTAGTGAAACATGGATATCTACAAGTAGAAATAATGAACAGTCACTGCGAGTAGAAAAAAGAATGTCAGTGTCCAAGAAAGTGTGTTGCTAAATGACTTGGAGGTTCATTTTTTTCAGATCTTGTTTTGCTTTTTATTGTTGTGATTTTATCTCTCTTTTACCCCGGTATTTATTTTTCTTACTTTATCACTTTAGGAGAGAACTGTGAGCTGTGGAAAGCTTGCTTCTATTCCATATTCTTTCTTTCTTGTACCTTCAGATTCTGATATTCAGACACTCTCTGGGACAGAAATGTAGCATTACTTATTTTTCTTCAGTGCAGACCAGATGCTTTTCTTGAGTTTGTATTGTTTTGTCTACTATTCTCCCATCTTGAAGACCACTTTTGGATAGTAACATGCATAGCCTTAGTTTTTCAGAAGCTGTATCTGAGCTAACGCATAACAATACTAAAACACATAATATTACTTCAGTTTCCAGAGAGAAAGAAATAATTTTGTCTCATTTCTGTAAAAAAGGAGACAGAATAATGACAACTTCTGCAACAGAAACATAAAGCGAAAATCATTTTGCAGCTGTCCTTATGAGAAAGTGGGAGTGTTACTCTGTAGTTCAGTTTCTGTGTACAGAAATAATGAAACCAATAATAATCAGGACAAATCTCAAGGAAACACATAATTAGCCAAATCAGTTCTGCTTGCATTGCAGATGTGTCAGACACTGACCAAAACTGTGTTCTCTCCACCCAAATCTGCCTAATGGTATGATCAACCATGAACTTTTCCATAACAAAAATCTTGCTGTTTATTCTGTTTACAATGAAGTTTCACTATAGAATAGAAACTAACCTTGAGTCTTTCCCTCACTCTTCTCTTTCTCTTTCTTATTTTCTTCTTATTTTTTTTTTTAATTTTCCTTTTCCTTTTCTTTTTCTTTGCTTCTTATCTTTTTTTTTTTTTTTCCCTGCCCCCTTGATTTTTGGTTTGTGGTTTGGTTTGGGTTTTTTTTGTTTTGTCTTTTTTTGTTTGGGGTGTGTGTGTGTGTGTTTGGTTTTTTAAGAAAAAGTTATTTAGCACAGAAGAGCTGTATAATTCTCTATGGTATATTATTCTGTCTGTATTGATGTCCTTTTGCAAGCTGCATTGTGTCATTTGTAGCTTTTCCTCTTTGGTCTGGGCTGCTTGTGCTTCCTCTACTGTGAAGAACATTACATTCACGGAACATTTATTTGGGACCGTGAAGAGAGATTTGTGTAGCTGCTGTGCAGAGAGGGAGGTAAAAAATGAAAACTAGAATCAGTGTCTAATAATTTGTCCTTGTCTTCTGTTAGCTCAGTTCTGTGTAAGTATTGTCTGGGGAAGGTAATAAGTGAGAAAACATGCCATCAAGGGGTTTCCTGCAGGAGGGCTTATTACATGATCAAAGGCTCATTAGTGAATAAGGCTGGCTTCATGCTATTTTTGTACTTACTCTCTAAAACTGCCCATTTTAGTGGTGGGGCAATCAAAGTGTTGAACTGCATCTGGTATTTTTTGTGAAGTCTAACTTACACATAAAGTGTAGCTTTGTGTTTTCATGTTGCTCAGCAAGGCAGGAACAGATGTAATTGTTCACCTTATAAGAAGACAGTCAGATGCTGAAAATGTGGTACTCCCAGCCAGTGGTCCTGAGGAACCTTTTAGATGTGAACTGAAGTGATGATCTCAAACAGGAGAGGAAGTTGTTGCTGGAAATGGGATTGCAACATGGGGCGTTCTGGTTTAGCTTGGAATGTAGTGGATAACACTGCTCTTCGTGAGAGAATTACCACAAGAAAACATGCTGAAAGCATTTAAGCTCTGACTTGAATGATATGAACAGCACTTAAAAACCTATTCTTAACCATCATTCCCTAAATGTAAAGCAGTAAAGATTAGGAGGGCTCTTTCCAATAGGTTATTCAAATATTCTCAAACCCATTTTTAAGTTTCTATTCTTTGAACTGTAGGCAATCCTAAGGATGAACCTTAAGACCAAAAATTTATTTTTCTTTTATTATTAGCTTTTAGCAGCATAATCAGTATAGTGTTATGAAGACAATATTTTGCATGTTATACTCTAGGCACTTTGTAAGTATAAATCATTCATGGTTTACCTTGTCATTGATGGTTTTAATTTTCTGAAATATTTCTAGCATATTCCTTTTGAAAAGAAAGGGTTGGTGATTGTGTTCATAATGTTTGTTCTGAGAAGACACTGTTTTCTTCTGTGAAGCTTGTATGATTCCAAGACAGTAAAAGGTTACTGAAATTGTGCCACTGAAGCTGAAGAACAGATACCTTTTCTTGGGGAATGATGCTTCACCATAATGCAGAGATGATAAGTGTGGCAAAATTTCAGTGAAGAACATTTTTTTAGTATTAGGAAATTCAGCATTTAAATTGATAAGAATACAAAGCGGGGAAAAAAAAAAAAAAGGATAAATTCACCTTATATTGTTTTTTAACCTTCCAGAATAAACACTGTGCAGCAGTGGATGTATTCCATGAACACATGGCTGACTGGCCATGTGTTGCAGGGCTCGACACGAGAAGTCAGGCTAACTCCAAACGCAGGTCATGGAACAGTGCAGGCAAGAGGGCCAAAGGCCCTGCCCTTGTTTATTCTTACATATTTACAGTCAATCATGGATTGGACAATAAGGTGATCAACCCTCCAATCCATAGGTCCAAGACACAGTCCATCAATTTTCTCCGCCTTAGGAGAAGGAATGCAAACAATCAGCCGGATAGCCAAACAATGAATATTGTTTATGAAACCCAAGTGAAAAACAGAGCACAGTGTGAAAACAAGACGACAGCCATGATCTTGCCTTTCTTCCAAACTGGTGAGAATTATCTCACTCTTTACATACAGCAGTTTATTGCTTCCTCTGCAAGCCAGCTACTGTAACTAACACTCAGAATTCTTGTGTTCCCCCATTCACTTGCTCTTTTTGCTTCTGAGAAGAATGTAAGGGTAAAGTAAGTTGTGTTCTTTACTCTAGTAAGTGATTTGGCCTCTTGTTCATCCAAGATAACATAGTGACAGTATCACTTTAATCATCTCCCTGACAAATGTATCTTAACAGAAGCTGAAAAAATATGATACAAATTAGTTGTGTTCATATTTAAAAATGGAGCCAAACATCCATTTTACTAGTCCTAAATATTCTTTTATGTAAATGCAAGAGAAAAAATGGTTCAGCTTTGCCAGTCTTTTAGTCTACTTGGAATTAGTTAGCTGAGGTTCATAAAAAGGTTGGGGGGGTCCCTCATGAAGGGACAACTCTTAGAACAGAAGAGCCTGAGAAGCTGGGTTTACAGGGTCTGATAAAAAATCACAGTTACAGCACTGAATCAACCTACAAGCAGTTTAACAGGGAAATAAGAGGGAATACAAGCTTAGTGAGTGCCTGAGATTATTAGAGCTTTAAAAATATCCTATAGACTCTGAAAACCCTGTCAACACAGCAGTAAACCTAAATATAAACTATGTTAGTGAAGGTGTAAATTGAAAATGAAATTGGCAACAATGATATAAAGAGTTTAGGGATTAAATATTTATGTTGTTTACAGAGCCCAACCCTCTGCTAGGTATTTTAAAGAATATATAACAGACATGACATATTCCCTTACTGCATCCTCCCCCCCCCCATTTTCCTTGCCTATTATTGTCACAAGAGCTTTAGACAAGGAAGATGTTACAGAACTCACTAAATTTTTTCTTAGTATTCCAGTGTGTATTCCAATGTATATAAAATATCATTGGAGGAATAATTAAACAGGCAGATCAAGATACCTGCTTGCTAAAAGGTTTTATTTACCTTTGTATGTGGCATATAAATGCATATGTGTTTAGACCATAAGTATTTAAAGGAGCCATTTTCTAATTATTCCATTTACATTCAATTATGCCCTTTGTGGACTTCATCGAAAAAATTGCCATAACCCAGGGAAGAGCCTTTTAGGTAGCTACACAAAAATATGTTATTATCTTTCACTGTTAACAAAGGCAAGCTGAGAAAACTACCACAAAAACAGCACAAGTGCTCTTGTGACTTTGTTTGTGGAGATTCTGTTCAAAGGTTGCCTTTTGTGAAGGTTATTTGTTAATGAAGTTCCAGATCATCAGGAAAGTAAGGGAAGAAATTACACACCCAATGGTTGCATTTGGATATTCTGAAAAAATCAGACAGACATACACACAAAATAAACTGGAGGGTTCACAAGGCAGCTAAAGTCCGGGAAGGATTTTTTTGCTTGGTACTATGAGCCAGTCAGTGACTTTTCATGACATACATAGCCCACTGAACCCATGAAACTATAAAGCTTCAACCTCATTAATTATGAGTTTAAAGCTGCAATGTCTTAAACAAGAAGTAGTGAGAATGTGACACACAATATGATATCCCCTTTGCTCCAATTTCCCATCACATTGAAACAAAGAAAAGGTGAGAAAACAGAAGCAGACAGACAGTCTGAATGGCATTTAACACACATGATGGACTGTTCTGGGATGTATCCTCTGTGAGGATGAACACCGTGTTCTGATATTTACTGACTGCTGACAGCAACTGTGCCGTGACACACACTCACTCACTCACACACACACATACACACGCACACCCCATTTCCTGACTGGGCTTCTGCAGCTTCTCTGCACAGTCTTGCAGCACTAACCTACTAACCATTCTGGCTTTCCATGCACTTTTCCATAATACAAAGGCAACAAGGTAATTAAAACATGTAATATTTGAGCATTTCATGTGTTGCAAGGAACAGTGAAAACTTCTTATCTGCAGCAAGGAGTGACTAAGTGCATTTGGTTCTTCAGAACTGCACATTTTCTCTCAGGGTCAGCCATGGGTTCCAATCCAATTGGAGCTGTTGAATTTTACTTCAGTCCCTGTAGCTCTTGATGAGGCAGCAGAGGAAGAAAAACATAAAGGATTTATTTTAACTCTTGCTTTAAGAGGAACAAGACACAATAACTCTGTCTATTGGTTAGATAGCTGTAGAAACACTATAGAAAGACAGTTTCAGGTATGCAATGTGTCACAGTTTGACCCTGGCCAAATGCCAGGCACCTACAACATCTGCTCTCTCTGCTTTCTCCTGCCACAGCTGGGGAGAGAAGAGGGAAACCGAAGTTAACACACACACACATACACATACACACACACACGCACACACTGCTCATGAGTTAAGAAACCAGGGGAGGATGCAGTGAGGCCAACATAGGGTGAAAATTTTAAGTTGTAAAGTGATCTATTGCCTAACCTAACAGCCAGAGGAGGCAAATGAGAAGTAAAAATAACCCCTTAAGATACCGTTTCTCCACTCACCCCCCCTCCCTTCTCCCCACCAGCAGCACAGAGGGACAGGGTATGGGGGTTTGGTCAGCCCATCACTGAGATTTTCTTCTGCTGCTCAGGGAGAGGAGTTGTCCTCTGCATAGCCATGTGTCCCTCCCACAGGAGACAGTCCTCTAGGAACTTCTTTGGCATGGGTCCAAGCCCACCTGAATCTGCTATCACATGAGTCCCTTCTCCACAGGGTGCAGACCCCTGAGCTGAGGCCAGGCTGTTCCACTCCAGGAGCAAGGCCTTTTTCTCTACTGGGACTCCCACTGGATCACAGCTTCCTCCAGGCATCCACTTGCTCCCCTAGCATGGGCACCTCCCCACAGGCTGTGGGTGGATCTCTGCACCCNCAGCTTCCTCCAGGCATCCACTTGCTCCCCTAGCATGTGCACTTCCCCACAGGCTGTGGGTGGATCTCTGCACCCCTGTGGACTCCACGGGCTGCAGGGGGACAACCTGCTTCACCATGGTCCTCACCATGGCCAGCAGAGGATTGTCAGCCCTGGCACCAGGAGCGCCTCCTCACTCAACTTCTTCACTGACCCTGGTACCTCCATGTTGTTTTCCCCTTGTATATTCTCACCTCCTTCTCCTTCTCTGGCTAGTATGTGCTCACATTATTTTGATTTATTCTTAAATATGTTATCACAGAGGCGTAACTGACATCTCTAATTGGCCCAGGCTTGGCCAGCAACATGTCCATCATCTTCAGAACCATCGGAGATTGGCTCTGCTGGACAGGGTGAAAAACTTCCAGAACATTCACAGAGAACACACAGGAGCCATCTCCCTGTGTGTGTGTGTGTGTGTGCGTCCCCATTAGCAAAAACTGGGCTAAGCAAAACCAACACACAATGAAATATAGCTGTTCTCAGTCAGGGCCTACTAATCAACAGAAATATTTTTGTGGAGTGGTGTGTGGGGGAGTTTTTGTTGTTTTGGTTTTTCGTTTGTTTTTATGAAATGCATCAAACAGAGCGAAAGGTGGTCTCAATGGCTTTCTTAGTAATTCCTTTGACTGTGGGTAACCATGCTATCCCACACTAACAGTTGCTGCCAAGTGCTATAGACTCTCCTACTTTGTTTCATTTGGTGGTCACACAGCCTGTCTCCCTACGGAGTGTATCCCTCCCAAGGCCACGGTGTTCCTGAGGTATCAGCTAGACGGAGAAGGGCTCTGTTTCTGCAATAATTCCACCTCTGGCTACTGGCACAAGAATAACTAAGGCAGTCCTGTTATGCAGAAATATTTCCTGGGCCTGTAGGAGCGCTGATGAGATGGGAGTATCCCCATCTGTGGACAATCTGTGACCTCAGTTCTCATCTGTGCCTGCTCTCTGGTTAGACAAGAAATAGAAGTGAGATCTAACAGGAGATAAGGGGAAAGGGAAGTCTATTTACACAGGCCTCCCTTAACTTATGAAGATGTATTATAGAAGGCTTACAGAACTCCTTAAAATGACTGCAAATACTGTCTTGCAGATCAAAATAAATTATTTTTTTCTATTTCATCTTTTTGCACCCATAATTTGGGATGTTCTGAGAAATCCTTGAAGGACAAATGAAATAAAGTTGAAATTTTAATATTGAAATTTAGTCTCTGGTAGAGAACTTTAGGAAGTTCTACACATTTTTCACATCCAAGGCATTGTAAATGTTAATCTGTGTTAATGCTGGAAGAAAGAACTGGTAATTGATAAACCAAATATATAATTTTGACACAATTAAAATTATCTGCCACCTATGTGAGAGTTTTCCTATATATATGTAAAAAGTATTGAAGATCTACAGCCATCAGAAACATTGACTACCATCTTTCTAATTATATGTTAAATAAAATACAAATAATATTCTATTACCCATGAAGAAAGGAAAATAAATTTAAAAAAAACCCCCTAATGATAAGGGATAATAAGACAAAACATTAAAATATTTCTAAATATAAGCTGCGATATACTACATGAAGAAATAAATATCAGGAGATCTTTAAATATGAGTCCATTACTGCTCCACAATATAGGAAGAAAAGGTAACCATGAAGGCTGTAATACAATCTCTTTTGGTTTATATCTAATATTGAAGTGAGACCTAAGGACACTGCACTTCAGCAGAACAAATTTTGGAAGTATTCAGGAAATGATGGGTGAAATTGGATGATTTTGAATAATGGAGAGAAAATTAAAATGTTTAGAGATAAATTTCTTAGGCACAGAGATTATGCATGCTACCTAGTAATAAATATAGTAAGAGGTGGTTATTATTCTGTTCCTTTTTTTTTTTTTTTTTTAAGAGACCATATAGATGAATAAGGAAATGAAAAAATGACCAGCGGTAAGAAAAATGCATGAAGTATGGTAAAGAAAAGGTAGGAAGTTATTCAAATACTTCAATTTATTTAGAAAAGTATAGCAATTAGGACAGAAATTGAACCTCAATTGAGAGTTTTATATATTTGAATTGCCTTAGATACATAGAATTCACATGACTTTACTTGAATATGAACATGCTGGTGAACAATTGCTACTATGTTGCAAAGCCCATTGCAATAAGCTGTGCTATCATTCTGAGTATTTCTAGGGTTCAAAGCAGAAGGATTTCACCTAGCTGGTAAAGAGCTGATTTCAGTGCTTCCAACACTGTTGGTAAAGCAGTACTACTTTATATTCCCAAAAGATAACACAAGTCCTGAATTTCTCAGTGCACAGACACAAGACTACATAATCATTCTTTGCCTCATTCTTCCTGTTTCATTTGAATGAATAATCTTGATTTTTTAACTTTTTTTTTCTCTTCAGAGCTTCAGCTGAGTAAAAAAAGGATGAGACTGAAGAGGCTGACGGGTGTTGCCTTCATGTTGCGCTGTTTTTGCATCTAAACTATACTATACTCAGGGATTGAGTGTGTCTTTGTCTCACATTTTTGAATCAGAAATTTAGAAAGAGAATTCAGTAAGTTAAGGAGTGTGTAAAATTCAGTTTCCCTATAGGACAGTCATATTAAGTGCCTATAATAATAACTTGGTTTATGTGTATCCCTTAAGGTATGACAAGCTCATGTTCTTTTTGGTTCCTTCTCTAGGACCAAAGAGTTTTCTTCTCAGTGTATTTAGATGAATTATATTTCCATTCTTCCCCTATTCATTTTTATTCTGATATATGGATGGTTTTGGCTTGTTCATTGGAACATGATTTAATTTATTTGCAAAGGACTTTATCCTGATTCAACAATGTTACTTTGCTGAGGAAGCATTATCTCACAGGTTCAGCAGTGCTACTGGTGCAATATATTTCCTCAGGAAGGATTTATTTTCAGCTAATGCTGCATGACAGTACTATTGATAGCCACGCCTGAACTAGTCATCCAATCCTCTTCTGAAACCAATATTTCCATAGAAGTACTAGGGTTTTAAGGAAAAGTAGGCTTACTGCTTCACACAAAACTCTCTACACACTGCCAACAATAACAGCTGATCACCAGGTGCCTTTCATAGTGACTCCTCACTTTTATTGTTGATACATGATGAGAATATATGATACCTCATAGCACCCATGTGCCATGTTGTGGAGCAAAGAGCAAGAGATAAAAAGCAAAGGAAAAAAAAATCTATTCTCAAGTTAATTTAGCAGATATGGTAAATGACAGAGGAATGAAGAAAGCAGAATGACACTCAAGCAAGATGAGACTTAACTCAAAAAACCCCAAAGGCCAAACATAGTTCAATTAAAAAGTTACTTTCTCCAGCTTTGTGTGCAAAAGTTTAAAAGAAAAAAGTTCAGTATTGCTAAAGAAATGTACTGACATGATGAACTGTACTATTTTGGAGTTATTCTATGCCTGTTTTCTATGGAGCTCTAAAAGATGCCAACAGACAATCAAAATAAATAAATAAACAAAACACAGCCCCACACAAATTAAAAAAAAAAAAAATTATAGAAACCTTTATCAGACCTGTATGGATATCTTGACTAATATGTATTTTCCTCCTGTCAGAAAGAGCACTTCAAGATACTAACAATGTATCATTCTGAGGTCAAACAACTCATCTTACAACAACGCACTAATTATCAATTTACATGGAAGACATTTAACTCTGCTGTGAATTGTCAAAATACATCTGAATAAACTGAATTAACTGAATTCCATGTTGAAATATTTTTCCCAGATTTTTACACCACGGAGTCTGCTATATTTTGTAATTCACCTAAATGTCTGAGACATAAAGGGCAGTTTTAGATTTTAAGGAGTTTCAACATATTCACTGTATTGTGAACAAGTATGATAACATCAGATACAGTAACTGCTCAAGAACATTGGAAATCTAGTACTGGATAAGAATTGAGCACATTTCAAAACCTATCATGAGGTGTGTTTGAT
This sequence comes from Pardalotus punctatus, assembly GCA_013400915.1. Taxonomy (NCBI): domain Eukaryota; kingdom Metazoa; phylum Chordata; class Aves; order Passeriformes; family Pardalotidae; genus Pardalotus; species Pardalotus punctatus. Next base: position 1,014,210 of record VZTX01028737.1, on the reverse strand, counting down.
AGCTTTATACCAAATAGGTGACCGATACTTTTTTGAAAAATTTTGGTAGCTGGTTTGTTGACTGACATCTCCAGAGCTATTTCATTGCTCAAAATATTAAAAGAAAAAAAAGTTCAAATTATGTTTTTCACATTGTAATTAATTTATTTATAAGCATCTTAATTAAACAATTAACACTCAATGTCCCTAAGGAATTTTATTCTTTTTTTAAATAGAATATATTGTAGGCTTTATAAATAGAGATTTTACTTCCAGATATTTCATGACAGTTCTGTTAAAATTGAATCCTTCATCTATATTCATACCCGTAAGTTTAACAGGTGATTTCTGGACATGCTAGAATAGAGAGTTCTCTGGTCCTCACAGTGATTTTTGTGGTCTCCTAATCATTCCACCC
>VZTX01028737.1:990961-1013771 GCA_013400915.1 Pardalotus punctatus | reverse complement strand
CCCCTCCCCACTCCCAAAAAAAAAATTCCTGGTCTTGGTTTAGGACTAAGGACAGGTTCTGGCGCAAGGTGGTTTGGAGGGGATATCTTTCTTTAATCGTAAAGAGCTCTCTGTGATGGATGGCCTTAGTGTCATGACCTGTCTCATCACATGTTTAATTTACCAGTATACAGAGACTTGTGGACTAATTGGATTAATTAAAACGGTGAGCAGTTTTACATTTTACAGTATTATTCAGAGTGGTGTGGGCATGCAAGTTAGGGTTGTATCACAGCCATCTAAATCTTGAAGCACAGACAGGTTTAGAATAAAATCTCCAAAATGGTTGATATTCCTAATGCATTCATTGCATCCTCTTCTTTCAGTCGTGATCTTAACATGGATATTCTTATAGAGAAAGAAAAAGCCCAGACTGCATAGTGGGCTCCCTTCCATGTTTTTTCCTTAATCTAAGAAGCAATGCAGGATGTGCAAGTGTAAAATTAACATACCCCTTCCCTCTGAGGATTTTTTTCCCATGAGGCTATAGGTAACTCAAGGTTCTCTCCCACTATTTTGTTGAAATTTTTCAGTTCGAGTTACCATAACAGTAATAACTAGAACTACACTGAATGCCCTGCCTACTGACTCCCACTCCAGAATGTTAACTATCTGATGAGGCCGGATGAATGACAGAAGTAGGAGAGAGAAACGGAAAATTTCTGCTTTAGTCCTTTACAGCACTGCTTCAAAAACAAGTCCTCCACATTCCATGTTAAGGCCCCAACAAGGTGGTACTTTCACTGGATAAAGTGGTGCAGGAAAAGATGAGGTGGGTTTGTACAAATACTTTTGAAAATACTTGTCAAATATATAGTCCTATAAACAAAAAATATATTAATAATTCGAAGTTTTATGGTGTTGCTGTTGTTGAAGATATGGGGTAGGGATAGTATGAAAATAGATTGCATTGCAGATTTACAAAGGGTGAAGGTAAAACTGAACAATAGCTGCTGGATTTGTCTGTCTAGCTGACTATGCACTGTTATTTATGTAAATCTTAGTAGCTGAAGCTTCACTATAAGTCAGTGGAACATAGGATGTTAGGAAAACATTTTTACTGGATTTCGGTTCACAAAATTATAGCAATGAAATTCAGACATCAGAAGGAATGTAGGCAGTCTCAAGTTATTTGAAATGCTTATGCTGGTTTGCTTATGCTGTTGGAGATAAATTTTATTATGGCATGCTCAAATGCACAGTGTTTTCAAAAGATGATATGGTATCCTTACACTATCTTTTATTTTAGGTAGATATCAAAAAATCTCAAAGGCTAAAGGGAAAACTGTAATAATTCATATTGTGAATAAGCTCATCCTCTGTGTTTATTTTTCTATAACGATTATTTTAAGGAAGTCACATAGCTTGAATAGAAAGGACACCTTAGCTATTTAGCATTTACATTGTTACTATAAGTGCAATTACTTTGATTTGTGTAATATAGGCATTAAATTAGACAATTAATTTTCAAATTAGTAGCATTAGCATTAGAATTATAGTGTTACTATTAGAGTAATTGTTGATGCTGATATTGTTATTAGTCTCATTTTACTTTGAAAGGGTCCTTTCTGAGAATCTTTGCTGTGTTTTTTTATCCTATATCATCTCTCTAGATTTTCTGTTAAAACTCATATTAGGTAAGCATCCTTACAATGGGTGTATTTCAATATCGTCACAATGATATTTATTTGCAATTCTTGTAAAATTTGCCTTTCTTGTGCACACTTTACTTTCTTGTAAAATTTTACAACTGAATAAGACTACTGTGTATTTTTCATAGATGTAAATGTCTTCATAATCATGGAATAAATTTTTGTACAAGATCTACTCACTGGATTTTCATAGAGACTTTGATCATGGAAGAGAAGGAAGCATATTAAATGTCTGTGAATCTAGCAATTTTTTGTCTACTTATGGCTGCATATATATACAACAAATTTTTGGAGAACAAATAACTAATACAGCAAAAGTATTGCAGCAACATGACATCCTAAGATTACAAGAAAGTCAGGGAAGTTATCTTTTGTTAGATGTTGAAGAAATGTTTCTCTTTTTGAAAAGTGGTCTATTTTCTTCAGCTATATTCCCTCTTGGTATAGAAATAAAAATATGCAAAGAACTATACAAAATTTTTTAGGTAGCTGGCATGTAATATAAACATTTTGCTTCAACACTTTTAAGAAAATGTCACAATTTTTGGTAACTGGTTTTTACTGGTCATGAGATTCCTGTTTTCAAACAGTTTTTCTCTTTACAAATATAAAGTTATTTTCTTTACCTTCTGCTGCATTTAAGAGATTCCTGAATGTTGTTTCTGTTTGTTTTTAAATAGGCATAACTTGGCAAAAAGACCGCAAACCAAAAACAGAAGAAAACCCTGTTCCTTGGGTCAACCAAAACCACAACAAAAAGGAAACATGAGAACCATTCACTAAAAATACAAATGTAAAGCTTTGTTAAAATAAATATTTAAGAGTTCTGAAATTCAGTGACTAATGAAGGATTTTCATAAAATCATTGGGAATAAAAGATATTTAAGGTCCTCAGTTCACTTTTTAGTTCAACTTCTAATCCAGATATGAGTCAAGTAGACCCAGAGATTTTCTTTCTAGAATTTATGTCACATGCTCACATACACACAAATGAGACTTCATTTCACAGCGTTTATAGATGACATTGTATTTCAGTGCAAAAAAGTATCAAGTTTGTTAATTTAGAAATGTTTTCTCTTCTGCATTGTCATAATGACTAAACTTGTTTGAGGTCAAAGAAAAAAACCTTCCCTGGTTTGGATACACCACTTGCCTGAAAAACTCCCACATACTGTCAATCAAACCTATTATTCACTTATTTTTGTAACACTGATCTATATGGCACTTAATGCTTTTTAGTGCCACCTACAACAAATTTAATTTCTGACTTTTAACATGGCAGAAGTAAAAAGAAATTCTAAAAGAACTTTAAATGCACAAAAAATATTTAGCCACAATTTCTATAAGGTTTATCTAATTATAAATTAAATAACCATGACAAGATCAAATGTGGCAGATGGTAAAAAGCCACTTTCTTCCTCTTTTAGGACAAAATATTCTGCAAATAATTTTTATCAGCACTAAATATTATTTATCAAGAGAAATAAGTTAGACAAGACATTAGAGAAAATTCAACTTTGCTCTTCAAACCCAAAGTTTTTAATTTTAATTGAAAGAAAAAAGTTTAAAAAACCCACCAATTTATAACAATCTTGTTGTTATTCTATCCATAAAAACTGGGAATATTACATATTGAAAAAGTAGAAATAGAGCAGAACCTATGTACAGTTTAGGGCTTCTCACACTTCGTATATGGAGTCCCATAAGTGATGGTTAAAGCATACAGGTGGCAAAGTAGTGGTAGCTGACTTGTTTGTATTCACCTTAGAGAATAATGTACACACATAGAATTTGTTCCAAACATATCTGTGTAAGAGACCATATTATTCAACAGTAGATACTAGCTTTTATTAGAAGTTGATTTTCAGCAATTTGCCATGTTAAAAAAGTAATAATTTGAGGAGTATTTTTGTGGACAATTTTAATAGGGCAGGACAGTGTTAACCATTTTAGTTAAGATATGACATACATAATCAAAGATCTAAATAATTGACATTAAAAGAATGGGTCAGATTCTTCTAGACTTAGGATTTACTGCATACAACACTAAATTTAATGAGAGTACCTCTCAGTTTAAGAGAGAACATGATGGAACTGTTGCATTAATTGGGACAGTGTATTCAGTGTAGGTATTATGGAATTATTCCAAAATTACATGTACCCAGACAAAAATAAAATGAGAAATATTCATCTCTTGGGAAATAAGCTAAGTACTAAAATGTTAGTAGTTTTGCCATTTCATATGCTGAGACAGCTCAAGAATTAAAACAAAAAATATTTATATAGTAAGTGACAAGCAGGCATTTTGTTTTTGAAGGCCAAATAATCCCTGAATATAATTTCCCCCAAAATTAAAATTTTAATAAATAGCTATTTTTTTCCTCTAGCAAATCACAGAATCACAGAATATGCTTAGTTGGAAGGGACCCACAAGTATCATGGACCGCCTCCTGGCCCTGCACAGGGCGTCCCCAAAAATCACACCTTGAGAGTGCCCAAGAGCAAAGTCCAAACATTTCTTGAACTCTGCCAGGCTTGGTGCCGTGACCACTTCCCTGGGGAGCCTGTTCCAATGCACAACACCCTCTGAGTGAAGAATCTCTTTCTAATATCCAACCTAACCCTTCCCTAACTCAACTTCAGGCCATTCCCTCGGGTTCTGTCACTGGTCACCACAGAGAAGAGATCAGTGTCTGCCTCAGCTCTTCCCCTTGTGAGGAAGTTGCAGTGAGGTCTCCCCTCAGTCTCCTCTTCTTCAGGCTGAACAGACCAAGTGACCGCAGCAGCTCCACATATGGCTTCCCCACAAGGCCCTTCTCCATCTTTGCAGCCCTCATTTGGATGTTCTCTAATAGCTTAATGTCTTTTTTAAAATGTGGCACCCAAAATTGCCCCCAGCACTAGAGGTGAGGCCACCCCAGTGCAGAGTAGACCAGGACAATCCCCTCCCTTGCCCAGCTGGCAATACTGTTCCTGATGTCCCCCAGGACAGGGTTGGCCCTTCTGGTTGCCAGGGCACAATGGCTCATGCTCAACTTTCTGCTGACCAGGAACTCCAGGTCCCTTTCCATGTTGCTGCTTTCCAACATCTCATTCCCCAGTCTGTCCATACATCCAGAGTTTCCCTATCCTAGGTGCAGTATCTGGCACTTTCCCTTATTCCCTTTTTATGGCTGGTGATTGCCCAGTCCCCTGATTTGTTGAGGCATCTCTGCAGGCCCTCACTATTTGTGAGGAATCCATCAGCTCCTCCCAGTTTTGTATTGTCTGTGAACTGGCCCAGTATCCCTTCCAGACCTGCATCCAAATCATTTAAATGCATGTGTATTCTCTGAAATCACACTGAATTAAATGTTTTGAAAATAATAAATTATCAGACACTGGATCACTGTTGAACTGCACTGCAGTATACCTACAGTGTACTTAAAATGACAGATGACTGATGGAGGAGTCCAGTACAGTGACTTTAAAGGGAATACTTAGTTTTCAGTGCACTTATCCATATAACTGAATGAACAGTTATACATATAATTTCGACTGATATTAATGAACCTGTAAAATATACCCTAGTTTTGAATCAGAAGCAAACAGTGAGACTTTGAAATCAAAAAATTTGATTTCTGTAGATAGCTTTGTATGTGTCCAGACTCTTACTGATTAGTAGTCCAATAGAAGCTAAAACTCTTAGCAACTGCAGACAAGAACAATATGCCTGTTGGAAGAGTACCACTTTATTAAAATACACTCCTAAACTCTGTTTCTTAATTGTTATGTATTTTCCTTTTTTGTTAAGAGTATGTTTTCCAAGCACCCTCTGGTACTTCACACCTGCCAAAGTTATGATAGGCATGACTGTTTTTTTGGATGAGTTTGAAACTTCTATGTCTGAAATATTTGTTTCCTGGCAATTTAACTGTTCATTTAAAAACCTACGCGATCACAGATTATTTCTTTAATTAAAATTTCCTTTGATTTATTGACTGTAGATTGATTGATTGATTGATTCCAGGAATTGATTAAATGGCTCCTTTCAAAGAAAAAAAAAAATTAACTAAAACAGAATTCAGCACTTTGCAGTGTTTCATTCAGGCTAGTACACGAGAAATAAGCCAATGCAGAAGAATATAATTTTCAATAATATTTAATAAAAGTGTCAATGATATGAAGTGTCTGAAATGTTTATGATCACGTCGCTGCCCACTTGACCGCCCGGATGGTCAGCATGCAATGGGAACGTGTGCCTCGGCGGAGACCGCTCTTTGTGTCCCGTACAATCCGGTGGTTGGCTCCTGCTCACAAGCCAAGCGCTGCAGAGACCCCATCTGGGGCTGGCAGCAGGCGATAACTTTGCAGCGATGCCGAGGGGGTAAAGGAGGCAGGAAGGGTTCAGTTGCCACGGAGACCACACCTTTATTCCCCAACCAGACAACAACAGGACGGAGGATGGCAAAAGAACAAAGAAACGCCATTGCAGAGGGTTTTAAGGGAAGCAGAAAGGGGAGGTCCAAGGGGAGGAACAACAGATTAACCAATGGGGAAGGATGACATAACCGTAAATGTCCAATAAAATGAAACAAGAGGAGGGGTACATATAAACGAACCAATGGGGATACAGAGAACAAAGAACTTTCCAGACTTAATACATATGAAATAACTGGGAGGGGAAAGGGGTGTAAACTAGGAGAGGAAAGGGGTGTAAACAAAGCTTTGAAGGACAATTTAGGAGTCGGGAAATCTGGGCAATTCCCCAGCCTAGCCTTCCCCCTCCCCCTCAGGCTCACTGTCCTGAGGGGGAAAATGCGCCCAACTGATCCCATTGATCTTCACAGGGAAAGCAGTTTGGGTCATTGCCACATGATCAGGCATTTTTTATGATGTCTAAATTTTGACTATATGTTATTGGATTAGGCTTTTATTGCCAGGTAGTCAAGTGTGCCCTCTTTTATTTGATTTACTATTTTGCTAATCTCCAAAAATGAAACAAAACTGTTTTCTTATCATGCAAAAGTATAATTTTGTGTCTTCTATTTAAATAAATACAAAAAAACCCAGCCTCTATATTTAAAGACCTATTTTGTGAAGATCCACATGATAATCTTTATTCAGTGACCTACTTAATTATTAAACCTTTTTTTTTTTTTTTTAAATCTTGTGTAAATTCAAAATAAGTTAATCTGACTTCTTAATTAAGTATACTAGTTCATAGATGAATAGTTTTAAATATGTGATCAAAATTAAAATGAAGTATTTAATTGAAGACAAGTCTCTCTTCTCCTCTTGGAAATGCAGAACATATTTGGAATTCATTGTGTGTTCTGAAGCAGGAAGTTTTTGAAGGAACTGACAGAAAATAGAATTTCTTGAACATTTTCCTGCATCAAATGACATAGTACATTTTTGTGGGATTTTTTCTCCCATTTCTTACTGTCCATTATCACTTGTCTTTCCTATTACTAATAATACCAGACATTTTAACACCTCAATTTTTAGATATTCAGTTGAGGTAATAACATAATTTGCCCTTCATCATCCCTGTCTTGCTACCGAACAAAATAATTCTTTTTGAAAATACTATAAAATAAGATCTGCCACTCTGTGCTTGCTAATATTCTAAAACAAAGTATGATTTTTAAAGCTGGGATAAATTCTAATGTCAAACACAATATGGCTATTTGCATTGAAAATGTTAATTCAGGACTTTATAGTACTGAAAAATGTTAGATGTGACTGTCTCATAGCTGTTTGATGGACAGTAAAACAGGCATGGAAATACATATTTTGGAAAATAAGCGGTTTTGAAAATGAAGGCTTCAGATAAAGAGACATGAACTCTAGAAAATATGCTTTGAAGTTTGAGTGGACATGTGTCTAGAAATGGAAATGCTCCTGGAGCACTCCAGGGTCTGTGCTTTATGGGCTGTTGTAGCAGCAAGAAACCACAAAAAATTCCTGATCCAATCAAGTCAACAGCAGAAAAATAATCATGTTAAACATTTTTCGAAAGACCCATTTTCCTGTACTTTGGTGGGATGTTACTGTCATTTAAATTAACTTATTTTAAGGATGCTCATACTCTGTGTGTGTGTGCTATACTATGCAGACTCCCTGCAAGATAACAATATGATTGAAAAAAATGGTTAGAAGGATCAAAAATTCTTTTAATACATAAGGGAGTGGTCCTGAGGTATTTCCCTTGGCTTTCGTAAATCTTGACCTTTTCCTTAGAACTGCAAAGAAATATGGATCATGCCTGGGGTATTGTCTTCCTCAATGTGCTGCCAAATCTATCCATTGTCTTTGCTGCTCTTTATAGCTTTCCTAATTTGCAGGTGGCTAAGTGCTGGTCAGAATTATCCATTGTTTGTCACAGAGATTGGAAACAGCAGATTGAAAAATGGCCCATTTCTTTTTACTGATCATGCTCAGAACATAAACATCAACACAAAATGTCAAAATTCTCACAGGATACAGTACTTTTCTTTACCCTTAACACACTTATTGTGACTAGCCTTTTACACACATGAAATAGAAGTATAATTTACAAATCTATTTCTTTTTTAAAGAAACAAATTGTTTTCAGTCAGGCTTGCATCTTCAAGAGGTGTGCTCGTAATTTGGAACATGAGTTTCACAGTACTGAAATAATTAGATAAACTGAGCTCAGATGCTAGAAAAACCCATAGGCAACAACATGAGCACACCGAAGAGCTTTTCATAAAGAGAGCAACTGGGTAACAAAATCTAATATCTATGATTTAATAGCCAGGAAGAACTGGATGGGAGCAGAGAGAAAAAGACCTTTTCTTTTTTTTTCATTTGTAACCAGAGTTTTAGTGGAGAGGAGCGGACAGGATACATTAAGGTTTTTTTCTTTTTCCACTTGCATTTTACCTGCCCTATTCATCTGGGCATTATGTTTTGAAAAAGTGACTTTGATTTAATTGGGTTTTTTTGTTTTTGTTGGTTTTTTTTGTTTTGTTTTGTTTTTTTGGTTTTTTTGGTTTTTTTTGTGGAAAGCTTGAGGTTAGAAGTACCTAAGTAACATTACCTAGGATTTCAGGTACTGGTCTTGGAAAGCAATTTTATCTGCTAACCTGCAAACACCATATATCTCAAAAAGAGATGCAAACAGTAAGCTTCACAGTTCTGAAATGTCTCTGTTTTTGAATACCAGTATACATTTAAAATTTCTGAATATTTTCCTCTCTGTAATTTTCATTTTTTTATCCCGATGCATTTGAATAGCAACTTAATATTTTATGATATCTCTGTGGTGGGCTTTCAACTTTGTTTTGTCAGAAATGATAATTTAAGGTTCTCCATAGTAAACGATGGTTTCACTCTTGTAATAAATGCTTTGCTTGAAAACATAAAGTTTCTGCAATTCTTATTTTATAATAACATCTGGCTATTCTGCTTTAAAATTATTTCTGTTCGTCTCATTTAACATCCCTATTTAGTTTCAGTCAACAGTGACTTACACTGCTTTTTTATCCAATTACATTTTTTGCTTCTATGGGATTCCTCCATAAGAGGATTGCAATTCCTTATCCAAATAATGACATGTTGGGTTACAAATTGATCTCTGGGTCATCTATATTGTTTACTTGTATTACAGAAGAAGTCTGAGGACCTACTGAACCAGTCTTTCCAACTAGGAAAGCTTAATCAATTTTCATCATAGTTTTCCTGATGGTGTTAAGATAGTATTCAAGAAATGCTTTATAAATCCCTTTCCATGACTCATTGCATTTGTAAGGGATTTCTCAGTGACAATTTCTTGTATATGCATGGACTGATGTGAATAACTAACAATGAAGATGGATTTTGGGAGCTGAGTATGAAGAGGTTTTATGATGGGTTTCTATGTGTTGGCTTTATCTGTGAATGAATTCTTACTCTCAGTTCACTTAGATGATAGCAATTAGGAGTAGATATTTTTAGCAAAAATTATCTTCTTTGTTCCCAGTTAATTTTATAGATATATTTTACACAGAAAAAGCCAAACATCCATAGGTAAGAGAGTAATATATGAAATACCATGTGTACATATGCAACGCCCAGGGAACTACAATGTGCCTTAATCTATTATTTATAACTGTTACCTTTCCATTGCCCATTGTGTATTTCATAACTTGATAGAGCTTCAGCAAACTGCTTGGTCTATTTTTTATTTTTATGACTCAGCCTTTCTGAAACTGTTATATTACTTACACTATCTTTGAGAATATTTGGGAAGAGTCTGTGATAAGGCAAAATAAAATTAATATTAAATATTTAATATTTAATATTGGAACACCTCAAACTGGAGTCAGGAATTAAATGTGTTACACCGAAAGTACAGATTATATTTTTGAGGGATTTCAGTTACTTCTCTAAAATAGTCTGAAGGTAAAATGAAAGAGATGTGATTGTTTTAAAACTGGAGTGGTACTGAAAATAAATTTATCCTTCTTCACTCACTTTTTGGCTTTGACATTTTGCACTATTATGGGAAATGCTCCTTATATAAAGAACAAAGAACACCTCTGGAAGTAGTGGAATCTGTCAAAAATAGAGGAAAGAGAGTCTCATAAGCCTGCTGCAAAAGGAGTGTCTTGTTCTTGTTTCTTTCTTCCAATTTTCGTGAAAAATAGGTGAAAACTGTGAATAAATTTTGATTTCAATTCAGGTAAACCCAAGTAAAAGCTGGGTTCTAAAAGTAACTTGTCATTGAGTTTTCACTTCCATTCTTGAGCCTCTAATAGGCATACTAATATTTTATCAGTGCAGTTAATAGCAAGGCTTTTTTCCCAGTTGGGAAGGCAGGCAAACAGCTGCTTCTGCAACTGATGTTATTCCTTCTAGGCTCGGGAGGCTTTTATCCAAGATGGCTGACTCAGTCACCTTTTCAGTTGAGTGCATATTTTCCATTACCCTCAGACTTTCTGCCAGATCAACATGCTTCATTTAAGTGTTCTCCAAATGCAGTTTCCTCCCTCCCCCCAAAAAATATTGTTTTGTGATGAATTGTATCTGAGTTATGGCTGTTCACTAGTTTTGTTTGCTTTCTTCTGTACATCTTAGTGAAAAATCATAGAATGGTCAGCACCAGTTGAAAGGTACCTCAAAAGATCATCTGATCCAACCTTAAAAAAAGCCAAAACCAACATAAACCTCCTCAGTTTAAGGTCTGATAGTTATTATCATATTACAATAAGGCATCCATAATGGTTGGACAGTAACTATACAGTAGGCAAACTTTATGGATTCAGATCACCGATCTCAACATCTCTGGTCTCATTGAGTACTGTCCTCTTTAGAGATCAATGTAAATATTGTGTCCTTCAAAATAAATTACAATCTTAAAATTACGTAAATGTGTCAAATGAAATCAGAGGCAACAACACTATAAATATATGAGGGTTTCTGTTGGATTTTTTAATTTTTTTTTTTAAAGTCTTTAAACATTTCATACAAAATAACGATATCTGTAGAGACAATATTCTGCTTTTGATATCATGAATTAAGAAATCTCTGAAGGTGTCCACTTTAAAGTCACTGATGTTTTCACATGCCTGCTCACTGTGGGGAAGTACTTTTTTCCTCCTGGGACAGGACTGGAGAATAGACAGAGTTATTCTTATAAGAATAACTTATAAGAGTCTTAAGGATTCAAGACTTTGAGCGAATATCTTAAAGCAACATTTTTTTAAAAAAAAGCTTAATTCATAACTTTTGCTCCTTCTTAAAATTATGCTTGATGTACAAAAGGGAAATAAATCACACAAACAAAATAGAAATCTAAATCAAATTAGTTTGACTAGACCATTTCAAACAGGCAGAAATTTTTCAATGCAAAATATGTATGTCTATGGTACATTCTTCAGCATCCTCATAGGTTAGACCTTTGAGTTAGTGCACAGCCACTCTATTGATTCTGTCTGTCTTAAATTATAATGCTGGAAAGCTAAAACTATAATACAAGTCACAATGCCAGGAAATATACCTGACATGTTCTAGTAAATTTAGTGCTGAAAAACCAGATACTCTATTCTTTGCCTTAGGCTTAGTCTACATCACGAAGATAGTGCACCAAGAAATTTTTGATTATTGCAAAATATAATAGTTTCAGTTTAATTTTTTCTCCCCTGATCCTTACAGCAAAGAGCTAGTAGGCACAATAAGCTGTTTTCATAGCTGAATGACTTCCAGTTCTATCAAAAGCAGTCTTTGGGCATTTTGGTAAAAATATTAGTAACTCCTACAAATGACTGATCGACTAAGTTCAATATCAAAGTTGTTATCCTAAGCTTATCTTCAAGAGATAGAGTTCTAATTGTGAGAGCCATGACAGCTTCACTTTGTACTGTCAGTTAACACTTTCTGTCTATACCACAGTAACAGCAAATTCCAGTTTCTCAGTTTTTATTAAAGAGCTTTAAGGCAATTTTCTGCAACGGGTCCTCAATAATCTCATGACATGGCCCTTCAGGAGCTGAGAGCAAAGAAAATGTTGTCAAGATGGAAAATGTGCAGATTAACTGACAAAGCACCACCAACAGTTGTGCTGAGACCTCATATATTACAAATATATACTAAGAAAAAAACTAAGATCAGACATGTGGAGGTCATATTCAGAAATTTTCTTGAGTCATTACATTGCTAAGTATAATACAGAGACATAAAATATAAGTACTCTGGGCTCTGGGATTGTACAGGTATTGCTATGAAAAAGTCATCTATGTTCAACTTTGTATTTCCTCAATGTATTTAAGGGCTTAGAATAGAAAGTACTTCTGATGGCTGAGCAGCAATATTTAGTAAATGTTGACAGTTGTTGAAAATATTGGAAAAATCTACTCTGAAAAAAAAAATTGTGGTTTTGGTTTTGGGTATTTTTTTATTACTTTTATAATAGAGGAAATAATTACTTTCCTTTGCTGATGAACTCTTTTTGATAGCAGCGGGTAGTCTAAAACTCTGGACTTCATTAATAAAAAGAGCTCCTGGCACTACTGACTTTATTAAAAAGAAAAATAGGAATAGAGCAATGTCTGTATTAACAATTTCCTTTTTCACTTATTTGCTTTTGAAATTCAAATTCATTATTTCAAATCTTCAAAGGAATTTGGATTAAAGCATACTCAAAAATTAGGACCTTGTCTCCTGGAGCTTTTTCCAAAAGTCAGTTTTAGTAGTAGCAGAATTCATGTTAACTTTACAGATGAGAAATTGACAAAAAGGGAAGTGAAATGACTTACCGTGAGCTGCCTGGGCTTAAACCAAGTTGCCCAGTAGCAAAGCTAAATACAGAAATACAATTGTATATGGAGGCATTCATATTCTTTCCCCCTCACTGTTGTCTGTGCACTACTCTTTATTCTCTCATTTATGCCATTGTTCCTAAACTCTTGAATCATAATGACATTATGCATTTATCAGGACAAATTTTCATTTGCTAGATTTCAAAGTTTGGGGTTTTTTTTTCTCTTGCCCTTTGGAGTGAGAATGAAAGTTCTTCATTATGTTTTATCTGGGTATACTACATATTGTCTCCATATACTAGAGTAAAGTTTTACAATGAACACCCCCTATTCCATTTTCAAATGACATATCCCTCCATAATGACTTAAACCTCAAGAAAAAATCTTCATTACTTCTTCTGCATTCATTACCTTGGCTCCCCATCCAGATCACTTTTTTATAGAGTAAGATGATATCCGGAATAATTTGTTTCCTACCAACTATTTAATAGATGAGATGCATAAAAATGAAAATAACAATGAACTTGTATGTATTGTCCCTTTGCCAGTGTATTAACTGTTATCAGTGAGGGACATCATTCTTTTCCATCACAACATGTCTGAACAGAGAAGTGGGAAAATACTACACTATGAAAAAACTTGCCCTCGAAATTAAAGTCCATAAAGTTTTACCAAGCTTTTTGTTCAGCAACCTTGACAAATAGAAATAATCCATATTCTAGTGTCTCTTGTAAGTTTAGGCTTCTTTGTTCATGTTAAAAATCACAACTGTAGCTTGCCTTTTCTATGGAATAGAGTGCAGCTCAGTGCAGGGATGAAGCTCCTCTGTATTTCCCTATACCAGGAAGCTGCACAATAGAGAGGACCAGAAGTATTATGCTTGTGAAAATTTGCAGGAGAGAGCGCATAGGGATAAGGCAGTTTGTCTCCTTCCTACAAGATGTCAATTACTTCAAATGTGTATGAGAATCTTTTCCACAAAAGCCGGTGATAGCTTATACTTGCCCTGAAGTTAAACTGCTATCAGAGGGAAAACTAAAAGAATGTCAGGGTTCAATCTTTAGTACTTTCACAGAGCAGTAGAATGGTTTTATATTTTCAAAGACAGAGGTTAATCCAGTTTTCCTGTTCTTAGTTCTTAGTTACTTTATTTCAACACACACACACGCACACACACACACATGCACAGACATACATATATATATGTATAAAGGGTTTTCTCTTTGATGTTTTTTTTTTTATCCAGGAGAGCTGATCTATACAAAAGTAAACAGACCAATATACTTTTCTGTACGAAAATAGCAAAAACTATAAGCCAGAGGGAGCCGGCAGAAAAGCACTTACCACATCTGTAACCCCCCTTCTTTTAGTAATATTAAGACTCTAAGTGGCATAGCAAAGATAAATAGAACTGTGTAAAAAATTAAAAGAAAATCAATTTTCTTAAAACAGAATAAAACCACTTAAAATATTCTGGTCAAGCAAACTATTATAGATAAGATATGAACAACCTTATCAACTCACTGAGTTGAAACATATTAATAAATGATATATAGACTTCTAAAGCCAAAGTTGATTAAGGCCATTTCATCCATTAAATAATTTTCTCCTATTAATAGGATTCTTTTTTTTTTTAATGAGCAGTTAAATTATGTGCTTTTGTCATTATTGGTAATTATGGTACTGAAATGTTATTAATATAATAATATTGAGATAAAACAGTTCACTAGTTCACATAAAGTTAGCATCCAATAATATGTCCCATTAAGCAATTCACAGCAATTTTCACCCTTATAAATTCTCTTTCTAGGGAAAACTGTTTGAGAGATTTATTCTTTTAAATATTTCAGGACAATTCAGCTTTTGTCTTTTAAGCTCAGTATTTAGAGTAAAAAGTAAACTAAAAGAAGACACAAAAATCAGTTTTGCATTGAATGACTTTGGGTTTTAATTAATTTCTTTACAAATATTTTAAAAGCTGTTTGCCTCACTATCTTTTATTAATTCTCTGAAAGGTCATTAAATTGATAATAGGAAAATGATAAAACATTGCATTTATTTCCTATTGAACTTCTAGAATTTGAAACAATGATAAGTCTACCACATTCTGCTTCTCATTTTCAATTGTTCTGTTCCACAGCCATTTTATTCAACATCTAGAGGGGGAGTACTTGTGAACCTTGCTTTTCAATACAACACGGTAGTAGACTTTGTCTACTTTCTTGAGACTAAACTAATTCAAAAGTTTCCCTGTGCCTGTCCATCCAAGTAATAACCAGGTAGCACATGATTAAAAATACTGGGCACTTCTAATTGAAAACCCAGAGAAATAACTATTTTTCAGATTTAGTTTTGGACAGAGAATGACCATTGAGTCTTATCAAATTTGTAAAGAAAACTGGACATTACTATTCCAATCTCCAGAAAATTCAAACAGTTTAAATTTTGAGAGAATAGTGTTCCAATCTTCCTAATTAAAGTTTACCAAGAGCTCTTTTTCTTCATGTTTCTAGCATTTTAACTCATGAATATTTGAAATTTTGCTTTCTTCTACTATTGTTGTTGGTGAAGACAAATGATTTTATGAAAAACATGGAAAATGAAAGTGTTTTACTTAAGAATTATAGTTTTATACTTCAAAGCCTAAAATCATTGCTATATGGTACTTTGTTTTTCTTGGTGCCCTTGTGAAAACAACAGAACTATTACCAGATCATTAATTATATCTTAAATGAGAACTGTGAAAGAATAAATGCTTCCCATGTTGCTGACAAATAACAACAATTGACACAAAGAGGGCTTGCAACATTATTTATTTCTGTGAAAAATCTTTCATAACACAGTTGCTAATATATTTTTTGTTTTATCTCACTTCTGTGATGTCTCATGTCCTCTTTAGGTTTTTAGATAAAAAGGGTATTTTTAAGTGTCAACCAATCAAAATGTAATAATGGACAGAATAAATCATGGAGGAGAAATAAGAGTTTTATAGGTTACCAGACTGACTGGTCAAAGATTTTTGTTATTTACTGCTATTCATGAATAACACAGGTAGAAAATAATATATATTTAATAACTAAAAAAAATCTTATTATTTTTCATGGGGGGAAGTTTTCAAGCACCTGAAAATTTCATGAAAACATCTTTATCCACTGTTTTTCTATGAAAATTATAAAAAACTGACGGTGTCCATTCTGAAGGGTGTATTTATTCTGTTACTGTATTTTCAAGGCATGAAGATGCCTTTTCGGAAAGCTTAGTAACCATTTAATAGCCAAAACAGTATATGATGCATGATGAGTAAATGTACTGTAGATTTAAGGTAATTTAGGTCTGAAACTGCTTTTACAACTGCCTGGGACACTTCTCTGTTTGTTTGTTCACCTGATATATAGCAATGGAATAAATGGTCCATCAATACACGACTGACACATGGTTTGGAGACTCATTAACGGTAAAAAGAGTAAACCATTTCAGTATGATGAAATTATTATTTTTATGACTGCTAAGAGAAATAAATTTTTTGCATTTGAAAATCATCAACTCTAGCTCCTGTATTAAGCTTCTTGGGGTGCTTGTGCCAGAACCTCCATTTTATTTAATTTTACTTTTTTTTCTGCCAGAAGTTAGATACTTGGGAGCTTTTCTGGAATACAGTGTTTAAAGAGATAGTTCAAGGTATTATTTAAAGAAATGTGAAGAGGGCATACATGATTAATAAGGCTTATTGTAACTGCACACTGTAAAAAAATAAAGAAGTGCACATCAAAATACAATGTTTGCTTATAGGCCAACTTCCTATAATTTTAAGCCCGACCAGGCATTTCAAAATCATTTTTCTTGGGTAAGGAATTCTCTGTCTAGGACATTACATTTTTTGTGTGGTCTTGCACTGAGAATGGGCTGTAAAGCATAGCATGTTATTTGATATCTTTGGTTTCTTACTAACTTCATCATCTATTAGTTGGAGAAGACAAGCCCCATTCTGTTCCCAGGCTTGTTCATTATTTCATGTTTCTTCAGTATATGCCTTGGTATATACTCTGCTCCATGACACCACATGCCAAAGAGGACTAGTAGCCCTAACATGCAATTAGCTGGCAAAGAGGTTGGAGGTGTCACAGCACTGCCTCCTCAAGTGACAAGATGACGTATGACATTCACCATGTGAATCTAAAGGAAATTCATACACACCTCCACATCACCAGAAGGGCATGAGAGAGTTCAGAAGTCTGGAACAGAATGTGTAGAAGAATAGCTCTGTCTATTTTATAACTGTCTTGTTTATTTTAGCAAAAAAGACTTGTGAAAACTTCTCTTGTGTTTTTTACTTGTTTCTTTGAATTGCTTTTCCATAACTGTGAAAGATAAACCTTTTTCTTTTTCCTGGAAACTTTCACAGTGAAGAGGTGAGACCTATTCACAGTGCAGACACGCTATAAGTAATTCTCATACCATTGCAGGGGATGCCATATAGCAGACATTGTGCAACACAGAGTGAGGTTTTACATCTGCACTGTGACATCTCCATCTCATGCAATTTGTTTTTAGGTCTCTTTATAGTCCAGGCATATAGCCTCAGCCATTACAAATCATGATTGCCTATGGGAGAGGAAAGAAAAAAAGAATTGACAAAACCATGTTATTGTGACCAATAGAATCATAATTTATAATACTAGAAAATGCTGAAATATACTCTGAGACTCCTAGCAGGAGTATAAACGATGCATAAATCATTAGAAATTTTTAAAAATAAATGAAAAAGGGAAACAAAGATTTTTAGATCTATTCCTTATTCTGCTACCAAAGCAGAAATTTTAGACAAATCTTTTTATATTTGGCTATAATCTGAAAATGAAACTAAGAAAAAGAAATAACTCAATTGCAGTATTGAACTCTGTAATCTCTAACATCTGGCAGAAATACAGGCTTATAGGATGAGGAAGGGAAATGGATATTCATCTTGTCACTCTTTAATAGACCTCTGTTCCTGTGCATGTGTGTCTAGATAAAATACTTTTGAATGTAATAGTCTCTGTGTATCAGTATAGAGATCTGGCTTTGTTTCTGAGTGTAAAATATGTTTAACTGACTCCTACTAGTATTAAAAAAAACAGTAATGAGAAAGTTATTTTCTAACATAAATATCGTATAGATTTACCAGCTTCTTCGAATTTGCTATATATAATATGAGACATTAAGAATTATATTTACTTTAAATAATCTAAAATGTGAACTTGAACATATACTACACATTATTCTGGATGTAAAAGGCAGGTAGGACCATTGTGATTGCTTTTCTGATCTCTCTAATATAACCATCAATTCTTGTCCCACAACTAGTTCATAAATAGAAGTATAACTGGGAAAAAAAGACTTTGGTCTTCATTCAGGCTTGCTGGTTCCACCTTATGTGGAGACTACATTGAGAATTAGGGAAAATGGTATTGTCGTGACTATAGCTAATTCAAACATATGTTGTGACTGCAGAGAGATAGACAAGATGTATGTCAAATACAAACAAGGAGACATCGTGTATGGTGAAACTCTCCATGTTCTTCAATCTGTTATTCTTGGTCCATCTTCAATCCACCCCTGCAACTGACTCCACCACCTCTCAGCAAGAGGGAAGGATGGCGGCTGTCATTAGATTTATGATTTGAGATAATTTTTCCAGATGGTGCACAGTAAGCAGAACAAAAATTCTTACAGTACAGCTGAATAGCTGAATGGGAGAACCACATAGACATGCTGAGATAGCTTCAAAGGAGCAAGTTTCAGACCTAGTATAGCCAGAGTGATAATCATGATAAATTAGCTGCATGTGAGTTTGGCTATTCCTTCAAGAACCAGTTATGTCATGGTATAACAGTTCAGGACAAAGAACAGCCCACAGAAATAAGAAAAATTGCAGGACAGATGAAGATACAAGAGAAAATAAAAGTTTTATTTGAAATTTTTGAGCTTTAGACTATGACAATTAAATTTCCATGACTCTCCAGTTACGTGTTTTTAAAGTATGCTCTCTGTTTTTTGTTTTCTTGTTTGCTTGCTTGTTTAGCCTTTTAAAAATAGAAAATTAGTATTGTAGATGTTCCATAGTGTTAAAATGAACTCTGGTATTTGCTCTGCCTTTCTCATGGACATCTAGAATTTGCAATTTCTTTGTTGTCTGATGTAAAGAAATGGATTTACGTAAATATACATGCCTTTTCTGTTTGGAAAACATACCTTTAAATATTTTTTGTTCATATAAAGCCTGAGAAAACCTAGTAGTTTCAGTCTGATGTATATATATGAGTCTTTTAGACTAGCACAAGGAAAGAAATTCCTTTCAAGTAAGATTTCCTGCATTCCTCACCTCCTGTCATTTTAGACAGTGTGCTGCCTTGTTCAGCAGCACCATTGCACGCAGAAAGAGATGGCAGTACAAACAAAATATATAAGGGTAAAATGAGACAAAACAGATCTACACCCCTGAGCAGATCGAAGAAAGAGATAGTAGGCAGGTGGAATATTTCAAAGAGATTATAATCCAGAGAACAAGAAATTGCTTTAGTGTAATAGATTGTCAAAATTTTGTAGAGAAAGGTTTTTCAAACTAAATGCAGATTCCAAAGACTCTTAGTGGTCTGATCAGTCTGGTTGCTGAGGAACTGTGTTGGCAATGTGGCAGGAAATTAATCAAGTTTATTTGTATTTTGAAAGCTATTTAAATTTTGGAGAGTAAGCAAATTGTGGTGAGATCTACGCTATGGAAAACACTCTGACTAGATCTACTCACAAGTGTTTCCCCAGCCTTCATTCTAGGAAAATACTGACTGATGCTTAATTTTGTGTGACCCAGTTCACCTGGAAAGAAGATTGCTTTTCTTCCCCATCTTAATTCATTAGATTTTTAAAGCTCTGTTTTTTCAGGTCCAGAAAAACTCCAAAACAAACAATCAATGAAAAGACCCTTCATCAGTGAATTCAATGAACAAGCTGAAATACTATGTAGCTGTTTCTCTTTAAAACAAGAAAGGAAAAAAATACAAAAATACTTTATTTTTTTACTCATCTCAGCTTTTGAGTACCTCTATTGTTCAATACTAGTCCAATTATCACCAAATGCTAAAAGATAAAAAATGTGTCATTCCATGACAACAGTGATTATTTTTATTTCCTCACCCTGTTGACCACACTTTCAGCAGCTGAGATACGGAGAGTTAAATGGTATTTTAGACAGTGTGCTGCCTTGTTCAGCAGCACCAAACCAAACAAAAAAAACCAACCCCCCCCCAAAACAAAAACAAAAACAAACAAAAACAAACAAACAAACAAAAACAAAAAAAATCCCCCAAAAACAAACAAAAAAACCCAACCAACCAACCATACAAAACCAAACAAAAAAACCCAAAAACCAACTAAACAAGAAAAAACCAAAAAACCCAAACCAAAGAAAAGCAAAAAAAAAAAAAAAACCAAACCAAAAAAACCCCAAAAAACCCCAACAAACCAGTGATAATTCTGAAATCAAAATCACATATTAGCAAATGATAATCTGATCTGAGAAAATCTAAAGTAATGTCATTTATGCATATTTTCTACTGGAATGAACCTGACCCAATCTTCTTTTTACCATTCCTTTAGGTGTTTATACACATTCATAAGACCCCCCCGAGGCTTCCTTCCTCCAGGCAGAACAGTCCCAGCTCCCTCAGCCTTTCCTCATAGGACAGAATCTCCAGTCCTTAATCATCTTCACAACTGTTTGCTGGAGCTTCTGTACTATGCCCATATCAGTCTTGCACTTGAGAACTGAGTACAGGACCTGGAAATCCAGATGTGGTCTCATCAGTGCCAAGCAGAAGGAAAGACTCATCTCCTTCAACCTGCTGTCAACACTCCCAAATTATGCAGCCTAGGATACCATCTTTCATTTCTGTGAAGGTAAATTGCTGATTTTTTAAATTTGGTGCCCACCAGGGGTCCCAGATCCTTTTCTGCAAAGCTTCTTCCCAGCCAACTAGATCTCAAAATATATGATACATTGGATGGCTCCTCCTCATGTGTAGGAATTTGCACTTGCCTTTGCTCAATTACAGGACTTTTCTGCCATCCAATTGACAGTATTAGATAAAGTACAAACTGCAGGATAAGTTATGAAATTGGAAGAGGGACTTGCATGTTCAGAAGCTTGTTATTTGTTTCCAACTATTCTACAAATAGAGTAATAATGACTAAACCCATATATTTTCACAGATGACTTGGAAATGAATTCCATGCTAAATTCACTCTGAGGCCTCCTTGGTAAAACTTTTTTGTGAACTTTTCAATTTTCATTTATTTTGCTTCCCTAAACCCAGGTTAAAGGGTTTGTTTATGCGGTCCCAGCTACTTCTTGTCATCTTCTTCTCCATGTGACCCTTTAAAGAACAGCTTTTGACTTTGAAAAGCTGTGTTTGAATGTATGGCTGTTTAAATTATACATGTCTCCCAGTTTTGTTCAGAGGTACCAGCCTTATCTCACTTAGAATTTTTTGCTGAATTTTGATCCTAAACTTGAATGTCTAATTCCAGCACTTTATTGCTAACATTTCAGCACTTCCTGTCAGAATAAATGTATCTAATGGAGCAAACCATGTAGAAAATAACTTCTAGCTTTTTTTTTTTATTATTGAAACAAATATAAATCATTCTAGTGCTCAGCCCCAAGCAGAGATGATATCTGCCTTTAAAAATAGCTACTTCAAAGAAGTTCAGAACAAATTTGCATAAACCAGTTGTCAGATTATTTATGTTTAGTTCAAGGAAAAGAAAATTAGTTGTAAAATGCCATGTAGGGAATTTTTTCATATGATGTCCATGGGGATGAAAAACTTCATAACTTGGATTTTACAGAGAATGGTTCAAAGGACAAATTTCAAAATAATATTTCCCCTCCCACTAGGGTTAAGTACATAGGCACATCTCATTGGAGTATAAATTGCTTTTGTCTGTTTAAATTTTGCTAATAAGTCTCCTCCAGAAGGGGTGCATTACTTAGCATAATAAGACAGTGGGCTTCTGTGGTGGTAAAAGGAACACATAGCAGAGGAAAAGTCTGTGTTGCAAGATGTTGAATTTCAGGCACAGATCAGATATGTACCTAGTGAGATGCAAGGAAAATAAAAATAACTCTCTCCTCACCTATTTTTCAAGCATCAAAGTCTAGTTTTCTATATTGACAAATTGTCTTTTTTTGATTGAAACTTTTTATTGTACTATAACAATGAAGACATGCTAAGAGGTTAGAAAGCTTAATGTATGGGTAAGTCCATGGCATTCTATTTCAGTTGCCCTTAACATTAAAAAGCAGACCTAGTTATATTGAATTTATTATTATAAATCTAAGGACAGAGGGTCAGAAACATGGATCTGTTCTAGGTATTGGAGGTTTGCCTTGACCTTTTAATCTTATCTACTGTCAAGGCATAAATCACCTAATGGATTATAGTCTAAATCTATTCCTCAGATGATTCAAAATTAAGGTGCAATAATAAATCAACTGAAAATCAGTGCAGCATGACATGCAGATGGAAAAATTAGAAAGTCAGTTATATTTTGAACTGGCAGTTTGTTGTATGGACATTTCCAAAATATTTTCATGAACAATTTAAAGTCATTGGATTGGAGGATTCAGAATATTTTAAAATTTGTTTTAATTTCTTTTTTCTATGATTTCCCAAAAACTATTCTTCTTCCTTTCCTGTAACTTCTTTCACTTGTTCTTCAGTGTGGCAGATTACATTTGAACAAGATAAGATTTGATATCTTTTAGAAGTTAAATTCTTGACAAGCCATTGTGGCTGAATAGTTTCTGTTCTGTATCACTATTGGGAAGGGAAGGGA
>VZTX01028737.1:914239-981563 GCA_013400915.1 Pardalotus punctatus | reverse complement strand
GTTTTAAAAAAAAAAAAAAAAAAAAAAAAAAAAAAAAAAAAAAAAAAAAAAAAAAAGAAGAAAAAAGAGAGAGGTTGCTCAGAATTAGAACACAGGGAGGATTGTTAAAGACTCTGCTCCTGAAGGGAGGTTATTCTCCTGTGATGATAAGAGTTTGGAGAGAGAAAGGAAGCTCTCCTTGAGAAAGAGCAGACTTGCTATGATTCCAGGTGGACCAAAGAGTTGTGACAAAAGACTGGAAGCAAAATCCTGCCCTCCTTGCAAAGTAAAGAGAAAGACAGCAAGCAAACAAACAAACAAAAGAAACTGTGCCAGCATTTTACAATTTTATCTTTAATCCTTGATCTTGATTATCATTCTTTTCACAGGGAGAAAAGTGGATGAAAGTGGAATTTGGAGGAGATAGTAAAAGTTAAATGGTGATAGTAGTTTAATTAATTGTCCTACCTTTGAAATGGCAATCTGCACCCTCCAAGTGTATTGAGCATTATGAGTCAATGGAAAAGAGTGACACAGATGCCTCCTTCAGGATCCAAGTTACACAAGGGAAATGGAGAAAAAAAAAGTTATATGAATATTTTATTTTGCCGCATTCCTGGAAAAATATGTTAGCAGCTTTAAGTCATATATCAAAAGAAGATAAAAGATATTTTACTTCTGCCTGCAGAAGTAAAATAGTTAAAAATATCACCGTT
Organism: Pardalotus punctatus; assembly: GCA_013400915.1. Lineage (NCBI taxonomy): Eukaryota > Metazoa > Chordata > Aves > Passeriformes > Pardalotidae > Pardalotus > Pardalotus punctatus. Next base: position 980,868 of record VZTX01028737.1, on the reverse strand, counting down.
TCAGTGAACTTCCAGAATGAAAATAATTTTGAAACTTTTAAAAAAAAAGTATATATTCATTGTTGTGCATAAATCTGTTAAGTAGCATGGAGATTGTTATTGCCCAAATAGAGTGATTTGATTATTTCAAAGGTTTGTACAAGAGTTTTTTTAGCTGAAACAGCTCCAAACTTTCATTAAAATGTTGAGTACACTCTTTTCAATAGACATTTTTGTAGTCGTAGCACATGGGATAATGGTTTTAAACTAAAAGAAAATACATTCAGACTTGATTTAAGGAAGAAATTTTTTTATGAGGGTAGTGAAACACTGGAACAGGTTGCCCATAAAGGTGGTAGGTGCCCCAACCCTAGAAGGATTCAAGGTCAGGTTGGCTGGGGCTCTGAGAAACCTGATCTGATTGAAGGTATCCCTGGTCATTGCAGGGCAGATGGACTAGTTGGTCTTTAAGGTTCCTTCCAGCACAAGCCATTCCATGATTCTATGATTCGATACTTTCATGGAAGCACTTCAGGGATTTACAATGACAGCATGGGAACCCATTATATGTGAAGATAATAAAAATAAGTAAATACTGTAATTTAAGAAGCTAGCCTTGGTTCTGTTCTCTTATCTGTAGATAAAGTACAGAATACACAGTACAAAGACAAAATAGAAGGTTTTAAAAAGTGAAAGTGTAGAAAGACCGGACAAAAAGAAACAAGAAATTACTTGAAAGTCCATTTTTTCTAAATAATAGAAAGAAAAGGTAGACATGTTACCATCGCTGGACTAATTACTAAACATTTTGCTGAAAACATATGGATAAGTTTGGTGTTATAAACTGTTAAATACCCAAGTACTTCTGTACCTTCAAAGTATTATGTATATATATATAAAATTTATTCTGTGTGTTTTGAATTTGAAAACAACCAATAATAATAATTAGTACATTGTTAATATTATCTATTTAATAAGTCACGCCCAAAATAGAAATTTGTCCTCTAACTACACATACTGATCAATATGTCTGTTGTTATAATTAAACAAAAGCTTTTTATGTACCATACTGAGATTTGTTTTTTAGAGGGACTGGATAGAGCAAAAGAAGGGAAAGCAGATTTATTGTTCACAAAAATTGTTGAGGTTTAAATTGTTGACAGTATCTTTAAAGAGAAAAAAGAAAGTCACCCGGTTACATCTGATAAAATACACATCTTATGAATCAGAACTGCATTAAATGGAAAAATACACTTAATATATTTTGAATGGTGTTACTTCCCTTCTGACTCCAGTGAAATTGTGAAAAGGAATTAATTTTAAAGTCAATTGGATCCAATGTTAGTCACATGATTTGTGGTAAGTGTTTTCATTGATTGTGTAAAAAGAAACTGAATGAATGTGTAATTTAGTGTCTTTGCCCCCTGGGAAATAATAAGGAAGAACATTTTGTTCAGAAGTGCCTTTTTCAGTTTACAGCAAAGGCCAGTGTGACTGTTACTAAACATGCACCGACAGGACGGAGGGGAAGCAGGGGACACAGAATCAGCTTAAGAGAATGTGACTCTCCATGGTTACAGATATTTACCTTGATACTGCAAAGATTTGCACCAGACCTTAACTTCATGTTTTGTGAGCAATCTTGGTAAATTTAGACCAACTATTAACATAGCATGAAGTTAAGTGACTATGCAATTTTTTGCAGAATAACGAGTTGGGTTGCATTTTTTTTTCCCTAGGAAATTGTACAGTACACTAGAGTGTATGTCTGTTTGAAAAAGACAATGGACTTGATTAAAATCATAGATTTGTGGCTTTTTTTAAACTTACACTTTTCCTCATATTAGTTACAATGTGTATTTTTGTAGGTTTAAAACTTGCTTTTTTTCTTGGTTAAGCTCTGTAAATATTTGTTGCTTTGAGGTATTTCAAATAGAAGTATACTTTAATTTTAAAGTATTTCAAATTATTTCAACAGTAACCAGAAGTAGTATTAATATTTTTTTAAATATTTCTCTCAATCTTGATACCAGTGATAAAAAGATCGAAGAAATAGATATCTCTCCCTAAACTAGAAATCTAAAACTTGACCTAGGGTTGCTTAATTCCTTCTTATATCGATATAAGCAATAAACAGCTGAAATCCAAAGGCCTACAAGATATACTCATTGGGACTCTTAATGAATCAGACTGAGATACATGAATTGATAGGAGTTCTTGCACACTCAGGCTTGTGGGAAGTGTCATCTTTATACACTGAGATGCTTATATTCAATGCTTTTTAAACAGGGATTCAGATACATTGTTTAGTAGGCAACTCTCATAACTTGAGGTTTTTCTGCTTTAATTTCCTTTGGGAATCTTATCAGAAAAGAATGGAGTGTAACAAGCAAAGAAAATGTCCTGATCAGCTTGAATAAGGAAATAAAAGTTGCAATATGGCAGATTCTGATGTGAGAATTTCTTGATAGAAATCCCTATTCTGAAGTCTTGCTGTGTTCAGTCTGCCTGGAAAGGCAACAGCTTGCAAGGACAGCAAATTTGTCTTCTTGTTCTGAGAAGTCAGAAATATCTAAAAGTGAAAAATTAATATTGAAGAAATAAGGTAGCTCAAAAAATAAGGTACTTTAAAAAAAAATCAGTTCAGCTGTGTCATATATGTTGCAAAAGGAAATAGTATCTAATATTTCATTTGATGGAATGGGAACCAAGAAATTACTACAAAAACAAAGGAGGGACATCAATATCTGCTCAGGTTAAGAATGAGAATAATTCTTTTTATTGAGGTATGGAGATTTGAGATAAAAAATGTTTGTTAATAAAGAAAAAATACAAAAAAATAAAATATTAGGAAAGAGAACTAAAAACTGAACAGAATACAGTGAAGACTTACTGTATAAATGGAGTGAGAAACACTTTGGGATAATGACTATTTTTAGGGTGAGAATGCTGAATTCATAAATAAGACAAACAAAAGAAACTCCTTGATAAATTGAATGAGATAAAAAAAAATCTGATTAACCAATAGCAAACAGAGTAGGGGAAAGATGAACTGTGTGAGGAAAAATGTTCAAGCAACAAAAGTTTTCTTCTAAAAGGGTGAGGAGTGAGATAATTTGAGTCTAAATCACAGTGTCATAGAATCCTTTAGGTTGGAGAAGAACTTAAAGAACATCAAGTCCTGCTGTTAACCCAACATTGTCAAGCCCATCAGTAAGCCACATTCCATCCTGTCCCATCCCTCTAACTCACTTGCTGGGGGAAGGCTGACTCAGAAAGCCTGGCTGTGTATGTGTGAATGAAATAGTGCAAAAAATCTAGTTTGCATAAGAGGCATTCACCAGGTTAACTATAAAATGAAGTGGTTTGCTCCCACACATGCCTTTCTTTTCCTTCTTTCTTCTCTTTTTTCTCTTTCTCTTTCATTGTCATTGTTTACCCCAGGTCCTGAACCATCCACATGGCAGGATCAAAGTGGGATCTAAGGACAGGTGATGTTTTTTCTCTTTCTCTCTGTTCTGTCTTCTTTTGACTCTTCCCTTACTTTGCCTGGGAAAAGCGCTGTTATCATATTCAACCCAGTAAAACTTAGGGCTTGTTCACCACCACTCGTGGAAGTGTATAATGAAATTTAAAGGCTTTCTAGCCAACCTCTTTTGAGTCTAAATAGTGGGCTGGTTGCTCAAGTTAAGGTGACTGTATAATAAAAGCAGAGGAGCTCCCTGACACATGGTCTGTTGTCATCCATTGTTCAACCTGATGAGAACTTACCATGAACATATCGTCCCTCTCAGTGGGTCACGACACACGTCCTTTCCACTTCTGTCCACTTTGCTACCACTGTGTGAGTGGAAAAGGCTCCTTGGCTAACCTGAGGACTAGGGTGTTTTCCCAGAGAAGAATGTAGTGATATTGCTGAAGGCAAACACTTTCTCCTGTTGTCAAGCCCTTCGGCATAATGTGTTCAGCGTGCCATTTTCTGAATTGTTCTGTGATTCTTTTTCCTCTCTAAAGCATTTTAGAGTGTTTATATTAAACCATGAGGCCAAGATAGATGGCCTTAGAATTTTTTTGGAAGAAGTTAGTTTTTTTCTGTCAGCCTCAATTTTGATAAAATGATTGATGGATTGTACTCAGAAGAATGCAAGTGATAGCCTTGTTTCCCTATGACAGTAGAATTTGAGAAAATATAAATAAGACAAACAGTGAGAGAATAATATCTGAAAGGTTAATAGTAAGTTAATACATTTCATGTTCTTTTTCCTGTTTTTGTCAAGCAAATAATGTCTCTGTCCTTTACTTTTTGGGTTTTTTTCTTTTTTTTTGGCACATAGTTACAAAACACTTCATATGGTACAGAATTCAGGGAGAACAGGTTTGCAATAGTATGGCAAGCATAATGGTGCCAGTTACCATTTCAGAACTTAGAGATGACTGGCCATCTGGGAAGGGGGGTAATTTAAGGTCAACACATGAATAAGAATAGAAGCTGATATGCACTTTTTTCATCTGCAGCAGCTATGCTGGCAAAAGATTGATATTAAAGTACAAAAGTCAAGTATTGTATGTTCCAGCAATAATTCATTCATAAGTTTCAGTAGATCTGTCACATTACTTTTGTTCCAAGTACATGGTTCTAGTGGATTTAAAAGCTCCTCTCAAACCAATGCCACCTAGTTCACAAGTAAAACTGGCATGGCACTATTTAAAACTTAATTTGGTATAACTTGCAGTTCCCCATGAACAACAGAAAATGAAGCTGATAATGTGATACAAAACTAATCCTATCTGTTACAGCTTAAAATTGTGCAAATTGTCCATTGCCCAGAGGAAAAAAAAATCCTTTTCCATACAAATTTTGCCAAGCCTGACTAAATTCATCAGTTCAGTGTGGATTTCACTCTGGGTATTGTTATAGATATATTTACTTGTTTGTGGCAGCCAAGTACTGTAAACTAAGTTACTGTCCTTATTAAGGTACTCTACTTACTGGAACTTCATATGCAGTGAATACTTTCAAAGGGATGTACGTGTGAAAAAATAAAGCATGTGTAAAGTTGGTCTTTGCTATCATTCATAAAATACATCATAAATATTGTCTTGATATGGTTCTCCTATTCCTATAAAAATGATAATTTTCATTGCATTTGTTTTCATGAAATCTTGTCAAATAATGTATTTGAAAGTATGTTTGTGCTTTATATGTAATTGAAAATGAAGAGCTTTTCTCAAAAAAATTAGTATATCAGCCTGGAAAAACAGTGACTGAATTTTTTAACCTGAAAATTACTTGATGAGTTCAAATTAAGAGAAGGGCACTCCAGCTCAATTTCTCCTAAATTAAGTGTCCATGATTCCTAAAGAAAGAAAACCTTGTCTAATAGGTCTTTTCTTAAACTTTTGGAAACAATTTCACAGTTTTATAGACATACATACAGGTGCACAGTCATCTTTGTAAAAACCTGACATACTCCTTAGATTCTGAAATGTTAAGTCCGTGCTTAAAAGAGATCCCAAAGAATGACTAAAGCTGAAGTTTCTTCATAGATATTATTAGCCTAGTGCAAACAACATAGTCTAATCAGGAGAGAGAAAAGACACCACTTTCACATATTCCTCAGAGATTTCTCATCTCTGACATCTAAAGAGGAAAATCAGTGTAAATATAGATTTCATTTTTAGCAACAGAGCAAATGAGGCAACTGTCATCTCAGTGCAGCTACTGTTAGGTTGCTAACAGCACCTGAGCTAACTGTTGCAAAGCTAGCTTTAAACTCTTACACTGTAGAAAAGCTTATGCAGAATAGCTAGGTACAATAAAAGCCAAAAGAGAATAATTTATTTATTTTTAAAACATCTAGGTATTAAACACATAAGAAAAAAAAAAGTATAGTTGACATAGAAAACATGTTTTTCAACTTGCCAAGAATTTAGTCTGAAAATTAAAAAAATCTATTTCCAGAATATAAAAAATTTAGAAAAATATTAGCAGCAGAGGTATGAAAAAGAAATTGCATATGGATCTGGAGGACAGAGTAAAAATTTTCAATGAGCAGGTTGCCTGTCAGTCAGGGTAAAAAGATTCTTTTATTTTCATAATTGTATGACTCAGTAATTATAATTCCACCATAGGATTTTACTATTTCGCTGCATATCAATTCTGTAGTATTCATTATATCAGTTTGAGATTTATTCTTGTGCTTCTGTATTTTAAAGACAATAATTACACATTGTGCAATATATAATATATATGGTATATAATGATACATTATAATTCTTATGAAAACAATGACAGGAAATATATACTGCATGAAACACTTCATAATGTCTGTGTGTATTTCCTTTAGAATCTTCCTATAAAATTCCATTTAAAAGATTTGCAGTGGTGTTCATTATTCTGTTACAGAAGTGGCATACATGTATGAAACTACACAATGTTATTTTTTGTGAGATTTTTTTGAGTTCATTGTTACCTGCCTATTTAATTATTTATTCACCTCTTGTATCTTGCCTTTTATGTAGGAATAACAACTATCTTTTTCCACACAAATAGAGTTTAAATATATCTTGAAATTTGTGGATGACTGTCATATATTCAAAAGTCATAGCACAATCCTGAGATAAAGAATTGGGTACAGCTGCTTCTAAATCCTTCCTGCCTGTGTAATAAAGTTCCTCTTTAAAAAAAAAGATGCCAGAAAGGAAAACCGTGTCAATTAGTCACCCCTTCAAAAAAACTCCCAAAAACCCTGGTTTTTAGATTTGCTGTAAGATATTCTGTAAAGTTTGAATCAGCCAAAGAATGCTGAAGATATCATATAACACATCAGGATAGTGCTCTCTGCAGAGTGTGTGACAAAGTGTGCAGAAACAGTTCACTAGGACCCAAGTTCTGCCAAGGACTTCCAGCCTTGCATATAATGAGACTTTTCAATACACAGCTAATTAACTCTTATTCATGTGCAATGAATCCTTTCCTAGTTGGGCACTTTATGAGCTTAGCAAAAAGTCTACTGTGTATTTTCAGTCCACAGTTTTCAAAGGCTTATCATTCTGTCAAATCAAAACAGATTTCCTATAGGACAGTAAAAGATGCAGCTCCTCAGTGAAGGTTATTTTATAAAGCTTTATCTTTCAAATGAACTTCAATTCTTTTGACTACAGAACCCATGGAAAATAGATGATTATGAGAACAATATATTTTTAATGTAACAGTGATAAAAAGAAGTTTATTTTCCTACTTATTTAATGTTTAAATTGCTAATTACTGCAGAAAAAAAGAAAAAGGTTAAAATACACAAAACCATCACTATACAAATGATTGTGGTTTTTACGGAGAGTGCTTCTGATAGCTGGGCATGAGAAAATACAGGATTAGTAGAGAAACTTCTTTTTTTATTATATTGGTAGGTTCTATGCCTAATAAATCAAAAAAATCTATGGATTTTCATATTAAAAAAACCCACTGAAGTTTCCTAGAGTATAATCTAATGTTATATGTTATTTTTGCTGGTGCATATGTGAGGAAAGTTAGTTTCCTTGCAGAATGTTTTCATGCAGCTATGGCACTGAGATTTATTCTGAAAGTTTTGAAGTGTTCCTTTTATCTTATAGTGCTGGACAAGGTTGCTTCACTCCAACTTAGAAACCACTGTTTATACAGGAGGTAACTAGAATGGAGTGAAATGATAATTCTAGAAAAAAATGATTACGTGGCAATGAGGAGGATATGGCTTTAAAATTGTCTGCTCACAAGCATAAAGAATAAATTCAAATAAACTAAACAATTTCAGGTAGAATATTATGAAAAATCAGAAACAAAGCACTAAAAAATCAGAAACAAAATATGAGCAAATAGTTATAATTCAGGCAATATCAGTTTTCTGAACAAAATGAGACAGAAATCACTGGAAAAAATATATTCATGCAGTTCATGAAATCATGTGTTCACGCATTTAGTTTTTCAAATTCCATATATAACTGTAGAAAATAAGGGTTACATATGCAAGTCTAATCTTACAATTTCTCCTCAGAACTTGACTTTTTATCTTCAATAATGATGATGTGCTAAAAGTGTGATTTCCTAGGGGTTTGACAAAGTAAAAAGAAAATGTTAATGCCATAGAAGTCAGTAGAAAATGCAGATACATGATGCTGATATTTAGAGACAGTAGATACCTTCACCCCTTGAGCTTGAGTGAGCAAATGATGATATTAATAGATTATTAAACTCTGTGGAACAAGATTAAGTAGAAAATAGCACAGGAAGATGATTTCTTTTGTAGAGGCTTGCAAAGAGACACTTTCTTCATTTGTTTCACAATTTTTTCTAACATAATATTGAGGACTCAAACATTTAATTTTGTCCTTTGAGTGGGATATGCTTATATATCCACACTGATGTGTTTTCTCTGTTCCTTGGCACATTGTACGACAGCATAAATATATATGGAGATTCATGTGGATCACATTTCTATCATTGTTGGTCTGTCTCTTTTGCCTGATCTCGCTCCTTATCATCATTTAAGGATTCCCACACTTTCTACTTTACTGTGTTCTATTTCTAGTTTTGAGAGATTTTCAACAGATTTTCTGATGATGCAACACTGATTCCCTGTGTTTTCCTGTACCCTTTGAGAACATGTCTGCAGAGTGATGGTGATACCAGGTCTTACTTACAGTGCTGAGCACCATTCATGAACCCTTTCACCTCTAAATAAATACATGCTCAGTCCTTAAACTGATCAAACAAACAATGAAAAATACTTTTGGGAATTGAACTGTCAGTTTTTCATGTCCCTCAGTTTTTCATGTCCCCCTCCAAAAATTTCTGCATCCAACAGACAACCAGCTTGCAAAATTTCATACTGACCTGTTAAAGTCATACAATTATATTAATCAGGGAAATAAAAATAAGAAAAATATTTGCATAATGTTAAACATTTATGGTCCTAAAATAAATTCATTCTCTTCTAAAGTATTTTTAGCTGGTTTGTTTTTGGTTTTGTTCTTGTACATATTTCTCTCCACCCACTGTGTCTTACACAGGAAATGTAATCTCAGCATTTAATTCTGAGTTAAACTTTTGCACTTGGGCTGTTGAAAGGAATTTCAATTAGTCAAATGAGACAAAATATCTTCATTGACCTTCAAGCCACACTGCAAATAAGGCAAGATCAGTTTTACAGTGTCTCCCTCTGCTGCTAAGTCTTAGACCACAGTGATAGAGGTGAACAGAGATGCTTTTAAGGATGATGCTTTTTGCTAATTTATGGTTAACAAGATGTAATATACTATGCAAACAGAAAGAGAAATTATTTTCTTACTTCCAGTCTGCCATACCACTTTATATGCACTCAGAGAGGGGAACAGAAGACTAAAGAAAGCACTTTCTCTGCATGACTCAACCACAAAATGGCACAATCAGGGCTTCTAGCCTTTTCTGAGCTGACACTTTCTCACAGACAATCTGCAGCCATCCAGTTTAGATGCTGAATATAGGATCAAATTTGTCTATTGAATTAAGATATCTGATTTGAATTTTAGTTCATGACTAGGAACTATTTTAAAAGCAAATGCTCAGAAAACACTCAGGGAAATATTAGATATTTATTCCCAGGTTTTCAGAGATAAGTAGTCATTCTGGATGTCTATCTTTTTCTGTACTTAAAATGGAGTAGCACTGAGTGGGAAGTTCTGAGTATGTTCTGAAAATCATGGCATTTAAACCAGCCCAAAATAGAGAAAATTAGTATTTTCAATTTTAAGAAAACTGAGATATGAATATACAGGGAAAAATGAAATTCGTAATGGAAAAAATAAGGATCTCAAGTGATTACTAAAGAGATAAAGGAAAAAAAATAGTATATCATAGGTGACATACATTTGATGCTTTTACTCTATTTCTAATGCGTCCCACACTGGTTAGTGTGGAACTTCCTACACGTGAAGGGTTGTTAACCTCTCCTGACAATGCAGTTCTTGTTGCTGCTAATACATACATGTTTCCAACTGGTAAGCTCTTTCTTAAAGTAAAACTATCAAGCTAAAAAACTCTGAGTCAAAAACAACCTCTAAAATTTTCCTAGTTATTCTTGCTGTTGCGTCAAGCTGGGCAGAGCAGCCAGAGTAACATAGTTTGGTCTATTCAAGCCATGAAAGGATGGTCCCAGCATACACACAGAATGAGGAAGTGTTTAATTTGAATTTAGAAACACTTGAGGCACATTAACAACATTCTTTACTGCTAAGTGGAGGCCTTGCTTGCCAACTGGCATAGCAGGAGTAATATTCTAACTTACTCCGTAGCTCTAGCCATTATAATTTTAGACTGGGTCTTTTTGAAGGCTTTAATTCTGTTCACCTATCCATTTCCAAAAAAAGGTTATTGAATTCCCTCTTCTCAAAACAAGAAGTTTTGCAAATGACAGCTCTTTTTATGTTCTCCTTTGCTTATTGTGTGCATGACACAAATTGTCGATATCCTAGAGAATAAAAATAGCAAAAAAAAAAAAAGTGCTCAGGCCAAGAACTATCATTGAGCTGACTCTAAACTTTCAAACTAATGACTTGACATTTATCACCTTATGCTTGGCATAAAAATAATAAGTCCATGATTTATATATAATGGTCCTCTCCTTTAGATTTCCCAATAAAATAATAATAAAAACATCCTTCTTCCCAATTTTGGGTTTTTTTTACACATGACTATAGATGTGAAAAAATATGAACACTAAAGATATCCTTCTAAAAAAGAGAATTTATGAATATTCTCTAAGTCACCATTAATAATGAATACAAGCTTTGTATAAAACAAGAAATCCATGAAAAACAGATTTTTTTTCACATTGTATCCCAGTCCATTCACCCAGAGAAAGAACTAGAGTAGGATTTGTGAATGATCGTTATATGAAGAGTAGATTTCAACCTCACTAAAGTAGGAAGAGGAGACGCAGGGGCATGCGCTTTCTTGGGAGCAGGCTACTTGCAGATTTTTTCGTCTTTTATATGTATGTGCACACTGAAGTAGCTATTGGTGGGTGAAAATAAATTATTTAATGACCTTACCCATCCTGGATTCCTACACTCCCCACACATCTTACAGAGCTCTGAGGAAGACCATACTTAAGTACTGGTTCCTCATAAGCCCTTCCATTGCACTCAGCCTGCCCTCTGTGCAATGTGATTGCAATGCAAAGTGGCTCTAGAAGCATCAATGAAAACCAGAGGCTGCCCATGTGCAGTGCCCTGGTAACCATAAAGGCTTGGCATCACATAGCTTGTCACATCAAAAGCAAGCATAAAACTCTGCTAATCTGCAGCTGGTGCTCAAATTAGCTCATATCAAGCCAGTTATTTCTAGACTTCACTACTGTCACTATTGTGATTTTATACACAGTCAACTGCATTATTCCTGTGCACAGTATTAGTGGCTTCTTTAGTCATGTTTGTGAAACAAATTATTTTTCTATCCCGAGAGTTTCTTTGTTGATTCATGTTGGTATCAAAATGATTACTGAATCAAAGTGACTGAACAAAAATTTATTTCCTATTTATGAATCTTGATTTAGAGTGTGACTTAATTTTGCTTATGTCTAATTGGTTCTGCTTTTAACCAAGGAGATAGAACTAAGAACCCTATTCCAGCAGCATCCAGCAATAATCTATAATGCTTTACAACATGGCAGTCTTTAAATTATAATTCTTGAAGGTACAGAAGGGTTCCACCATCAAATGACATGATATTTACTTGTTTCAATAATGAGGTAAATGTGGAATTGCAAACTGTGGGAGGAATCTTGTTGGGGCTATTGAGATGGTGCCTGAGATAGTTCAAGCGTAATTGTTCTCAGAGTGGCATCTCTCCATTTGACCTACACATTTACTACGTGTTTCAGTGGCTTATTTCTATTACTATTGCTCAAATTACATTGTTTTTATTTGAATTGTCTATAACATAGAATGTAGAAGTTTTAAAATATCATACTTTATTATGATGATTGAATTTGGCTTTTGTATTTTCCTCAGTTCACTTTAATTGGTATAGTTATTGTAAGTACTTTTGTATCATTAAAATTTAGCTAATAAAAAATTTAACTTAGTTTTATCCTAATGTTTTTGCGTACCGATTTTTTAATGTTCCTAGAGATCTCCCTGTGGAAGGACAGCTGCGCTAACTGCACAGCTTTGGCAAAAGTAACATCTAATAATGTGGCTCGGCATCAAATTGTTACTACCTCAAACGCAGCTAGATATTCTTCTCCTTTCTGATTATGGAGAGAATCCAGTGCTGACAGCTTGTCGCTTTTAATACCCCAAAATTTTTCTCAGCAGCATTTGCTTTTCATGGTGTTACATGCTTCTGTGTGATGACCATTAACATTTTCACAGGAAGAACAGAACAAAATTTGATCTTTAAATCACATGCTGCTGCTGCTGAGAAGCTCTTGCAATAGCAGTCTTGAAGACTTAAGCCTTCAAGTTGAATTTCATGAAAAAGACAGCATTTGGTACAAATGTGTTGTGGCTGTGGTGCAGTAGAAAAACAAACAGAAAACTCCTAAGTGGACTATAGGGCAATCCGGTGTCTGTTCAAGAAATATATAGGTCAGAAAGGAAACAGATGTGTATTAACAAAACATTGTAAAACAACAGAGTGTACCTGGTGTTATTGACCTGTAAGTATTGGCTTTTTCAAGAATGTTTCCTGAAAGGTCAGAACGGGTTGTGTTACTTTATCTCTAAATGTGAATGCTAAAAGGCCTTGCCCTGGCAAATTGGAGCTAAGAAAACCCCTGAACAAACGGTCCTGATTTCAGAAATATGTGTGAATAAAAATACAGTTCACAAGAGTCCAGCTGTATGGTTCTGGATGCTATTTGTGAAGTTACCCTTTTCATGAATTTAAGCTGATCACGGTGATTATAGTTCCTCTACAAGGCTAGGCTAGAGATGGTGAGTGGGAAACAAAGTTTCTTTGTATTTTGATAAAGGAGCCGTTTTGCTGACAGTGTTTTTCTGGTGTTGACAGTATTTTTATTGTTTGATTCAGTGTGTCACTGGCAAACTAGAAGCAACTTCATAATACAAAACTAAGGCAATGAGACACAAACGTAGAGGAAATAACTTTTCCATGTATGTGTGTGTATATGTATGTGAGGGATGGGAGTTGGGGTTGATCCTGCACATTGCAGAATGTGCACACACTGCACATTCTGTTTCTTCCAGAAGAGCACTGAAGAGCGCACACATGGATAATAGAGGCTGTACCTTTCCTGACTGAAACCTTAAAGCATTACTGTCTATTTCCAGAGGGTACAGTTTGTACCTGGTCAGATCACATATGCATTTTGTTTGGTGTTCAGCCAGTTTTCAGCTACTTGCCTCAAAACCCATGCCCTCCTTCCCCTCCAAAAAGGAACAAAAGTCAATATGCAGAAGTCCCTGCATAGCAGGGAATAAACTGTTAATAATTTATGCATGCATTTAACAATTATAGCTTTCAAATTGCAGTTATCTTATTCTTACAATTCCTTTCTCCCTCTATTACTTAATAAAAATGAACAAAACTTAACTAAATAATTATATTTCTCTTGTCTGTATAGATTTGTCTTTGCATGGACTCCTACTTATTGACAAATTTCTCTTTTATGTAAAAAATCAATATTGTTGCTTTAGCATTTTAATAATTATAAAATGCCTCGAGGGCATTAGTCCTCTAAAGTAGGTGTATGACTTTCAGTAACCCCTAATGAGTTTCACTTGCTCATCAAGGTGAAAATATGCCTATAATGTTGCATCTAATTTTCCTTCTTTGTCCTTTTCCCTAGCTAACTGCTTATTAATGAGATGCTAATAAGGCCCTGACAGAATATTTAAAATTTAAAAAAAAATCAGAAATGGAGTTAGCTTAACATTTAGATCAGTCTTTGAATATCATCATACAGCAAGGCAGGATACAGCACACTTACAGCAATACTTCTTACAATATTTAGTGGAATTTTAGAACTCTTCATCTGTCATGCTCACCATAGGAAGAAAATTATTTCTTCAGTCCAGAATGAGTTAGAGTGATCCCAGTATTGGCTGTAATGCCTTTAAAAGGAACACTTGACTTTCATTTTGATAATGCGAAATGTCAAACTGATTGTTTCTTTCCCAGATATTACCCAGGTGAGGTTTTCTCAGTTCACTTTAACCTTGCTGTCAGCTTACTTTAATGGAATCTTATCAATCTTCATGCTCTCCTGCACAGCATGTGATCTTCCTTCAGTTTTCCTAAAATGAAAAAAGGGAAATCCTCTGTGTTGTTTGGCTGTCACCTGTCTCCAGAACTAACATGAGGTCCAAACCAACTATTATTTTCACCGCTGAGGCAAGAACTAATGAAACTATAGAGTACAAACTACTAACTTTCTGATACTTTCTTTATTCAGATTATTGGCTCCAACTTCAGATGGAAGCTAAAGTTATATGTAGTTGTTGACATGTAGGCTCAGCCTCTTTTAAATTTTCCAATCTGTTACCACAGGTCAGGCCTGTAGTACTTTTCTTTCACAAGTCTGGATGAGATAAGGTAAGCCATTTGTGTATTTTCATGATCCCATTTTGGTGCACATGACACTGTGACATAGAGATTGGATAGTAATAGAATGTATGAACACCTGAGTTAGTCTACAGATTATTTTCACCGTTATGGCTGAAACACTTTTAGTAATGTGGATACTTTTCACACAGACAGTACCAGTTTAGGGTTGCTAAGTGACTTTTCATATTTTTCAATTGTTTATTTGCCAAACTCATTTTAGAGAAGGCGAAATGTTACATCGTAAGACTAAACTATTTGCAAAACTTGTCAGAGGATTCCCCATTTCTCTCAAGTCTTTCCTTCACCCTTATTTTAAATGGGAAATATATCTTTTCATTATGTCCTCTCTATCTAAAACAAGGTATTCCACAAGACTTAAGATTTTTTTATCCCTAGCTTTTTTATTTCCAAGAAGTTGTCCCACCATCTCACATAAATTCAGCTGATGAATTTTTTATAATTTCTTGGTAAACTTTGACATCTTTTCCTCCCTAGACCACAAGCCCAGAAGGATACCATCTCTACTTTATTTTTCAGTGTTGTTTTCCTTGCAGTTTTTTGCCCTCTGTTTTAACATTATGCATTTTTTTGAGACCAATCCTTGAGTTACCAAAGATGTTGTGGCTTTGCTATTTCCCAAAGAAGGATCTTATACCTAGATAAAGAAAAGGTTTCCAGTTTCTTTGGCTTTGCACCAACCTGATGAGTTGCCTGATATTCATTAATTAATTAATCTTGTTTGGTTTTCTATTATCCATCAACACAACTTGTTAATCACTAGATCTGCATTTTTCCACAAATACAACAGAAGTTCTGATGTAAAAAATCTGAAAATACTTCAGAAACACAGACTTAAAAAAGTGATTTCAGATTTCCTGGTTCAAGACTCATTAAATGAGATCAATTAACTGAGAAAAGACAGCCAGTAAGGATGCTTTTTTTCTGTTTGGTTTTGGTTTTGTTTTATTTAATATTTTAATTTTGTCTTTTTTCAGATACTAGTGTTTAACATTCAAAATAAAATCACTCTATTCTTAGAACTAATGTCCCATACTTCTTGTGTTTTAAAAAAAATCTTTAGAAAAAAGAGAAAAATGAAGGAGAGAATAAAAGAGGCAGAAAGTGCAGTGAATACACTTAAAATCCTAACAACACTGATTTCTTCATTTTGCACTGGAACTTTTTGAATGGGTCAGATAAAAATAATGTCAAATGTGGACGCAAATATTTAAAAATAAGCTTTTCAAACTATAATGCTTTTATCTGGTTGATACTGGGTGACATTGTGTGCTAGAATTGAAGCTAAGAGCAGTAATATAATGCCACACTATGGTTTAAGATTCTAAGACATGGAAATGAAATATTGTATGTTTTTTCTTAATTGTTTTATGGTTCACAGTTGATTCATGCTGATAAAGCTAAATTTTAAAATGGACAACTTGGCAAGACAGGGAAGAGAGGTAAGTGACCAAAAGGCTAAGGATTTATTCCTTTAAAATTTGATTTGAAATCTGACTGTAAGAATAAAATAACCTAAGGGAGGAAAAAAAACAATTTAAAATATTTTAAAAATAGAGAATGGGCCGCTCAACTTATGTAGCTGAGAAGAACAATAAAAACATGGTTTTTATTCTGGATTGCTTTCTTTACTTTTGTATCTTTTCTTACAAAAAAAGTCCTCCTTTGTATTGCAGTGTCTCTACAGTGTCTAATAGAGACACTATGTGGTGGGTTTTACTGTATTCATTATGTGCTCCCACAAGTGTGACATTTGTGGAGATCATCCTTTGTAATGGTTTCTTGTCACTGGATCTCTTGGACTGACTTGCTTCCTGGAATTAAATTCAAACACACGCACATACACAAGTTTTTATATGTAGGCATTTGCATGTGCATATATACACATGTATTTTTATATATATGTCTCTGTGTGTCTATATATAATGACATACATACATACATGTGTATATATATACACACAGAAATATATAAAGATATGTAAAGATATAAATAAATAAATAAATAAATATCTATATATATAATATATACACACACATATAGTCATCCATGAAAGAAGAGTATCCTAAAATGCTTCATTTGACCATAAGACACCAGATAACATTGACTAGAGGAATTGACAAGTATAGCATTGTTAAACAACTCTGGACATTTTCAGGATGCTTTACCATGCAGACAAGCTTGAAAAGCACAATGGAGAAGCCCCTAAGGGCTTTTAGGTCCTGGCTTTTTTACATAGAGCTTGCAATGTCTAAGAGGTCATCTGAGCCCTTCAGAGCTTTTCTGCAGTGTGCCTCACAGACTCTCAGACTGGAGGTTTTAGTAAGACTGTCAGCCCCACTGCATAAACTACCAAGCAAGCTATGGGATCTACAGGATCTTAGTAATTGTTCAGTTACCAGACAATTCATTCCAGAACTGGGAACACCAACCAACTGCTTCCAGGGCAGATTCATCATGTACACTGACCCAGAACAAAAAAGTTATGTGAACCGGTCCCAGCTTTCGACAATAAAAACTTTCAGATTCCCTGCTCTGGAAGTATTCTGGTCAATCGGTCCCAGACCTGCCAAACGTGGCAGCAGTAAATTGATTGCTCTGAAGCCGCCTGGCAGGGTTAGAGGATTTGCCTTTGATTTGGCCACATGTAGTCAAACCTGAGATGAGTCAATCAAAGCATTCAGACTCAGTGAAATGCTTTTCAATGAAAATATTTCCCTCAGAAATATTAGGCCATCTGTACTCAGGTTGATAGAGCTGGTCTCACTAAGGTCATAAATATGTATTACATACATACTTCCCCTTAGCATTATATTCTAACAACAGTGGTAACATTTTGGTAAATGTTAAGTGAGGGGTTATGCAGTGCACATAGTATTTCAGATTTTGACCAACAATCTTTGTGTTATGTTTCCTACTTTTTTTCCCCCATATATGTTCTGGGTGTATTTTCCTGAAATGAAGCATGCACTGTGCAGCTGTTTAGAGCACTCTCTATATAACTTTTACTACAATATCTAATGCTTCCTTTGCCCTGTCTGCACCTGAAAAGAGTAGCTGCCTTACAGACCAGAGTTATTCAGGTTATAAGACAGCCAGAGAGAGTCCAGTTTGTGACTCATTATGCACATATATATATATATATATTTTATTTATATGTGACTTGCTCTTCCTGGATTCCTCAGAACCATCATGGCATTTACAAGTTGTATGCACATTTATCCTTCTCCTACTTGGATGTGTCATACATCAGAAGGAGTCCTCAGATCTGGCTAAAGTGCAGATTAGTCTGAAATAGGGAAGGTGGACCCTGCTTATACTAACCTGAAGTTATGGAATAAATTATGATCACTGACAAAAAGGTATTTGCACAGATTTGCACTATGATGCCGAAAACCTCATCTGCTGCACTGACCTTCCTCCTTTGCATATGGCTAAAAATTCATTGGTTGTAACTGGATAACTCAATTTAATTCTCTTGCCCATACCTCATTAAGATTCATAAAATCAGTACTTTTCAGACTATTTCTCCTCAAGACTTTCACTCAAAGTTGCTTTGAAATTTCTCTTTTGCATTCCATTGTTCATCTAAAACTAAAGAAAAGAAAGCTGGATTGTTTTGGTTGGTTGGTTGATTGGAGTTTTTTTTCAGGTCTTCTCTAGAGGAAATCAGCTTCACATCTATTTCCTAGGTAAAAGTGAGTGGTGTGCCCCTTGTCCACCACCTGCCTCTGATTATAGGGGAGAAAATTTACCAGGCTGTGGTGAAAATGAGGCAACATTTTTTCCTAGCTGAGTAGTTGATTCCCTGAGAATCAAGATAAGTAAATGTCATACTTACACTGGTTAGCTTAGTGTTCAGGGCATGAAGCTGGGTGTGTGATGACTCTTTAACCAATAAAATAATCCCTGACAGTTTAGGTTCATAATAGCCAATGCCTTCCCAGGCTGTGCCAAGTAGTCTGGAGAAGAGCAAAATTTTGAAAGAGAGTCAAGGGTATTCCTGGTGTTAGTGCTAAATACTGTGAATGAGGTCTGTATGAGGGAATAATGATGATTTAGTCATTCACGTGACAGCCCTAGTCCATTCTGTTTACTAGCGTAAACATAACCAAAGCATCTGTGAGCCAAATGAAAGTCAGTGAAGGAAATGCTGAGGTAAACCTTTGAAAATACAGCTTTCAGACTTTCTCATACCTTTCTTGAAGACAGTTATCACAAGATTAAAATCTAGCAGCCTGCTCCTTCTGGGTGAGTGATATCTGCTACTTTATGTAAAGTGAAAACATTTTCAGTACATATCTGATATGTTCACCCTGGCATCCAGAACAAGTGAGATAGAACAATTTTGATGGGACAGGACAAGTGAGAGTCATAGATGTATCTTCTCAAAATGGAGAAGGAATTAAATGTGAATATAGATCCCGCATGCACGTTTTTGTGGAGCCCATTTTAAGACGTCTGAATTCTGTAATCAATCATATAGGGATCTTTATGATTCCATCCTTGGGACCAGGACTTAAAAATTTGGTATTTAGATGTGTTCGATCCTAAATTCCATTTGAATCTAAGCCAATGAAACTTAGTATTTTGAAATCCCCGTTGTATAATAGTGAGATAGGAGAAGAAAAAAACTAAGTTTTAGTCAATCTGCCCAGGAATAAATCATAACCCTGAGGATATATTTTTACAATGCCTCTAATGGGAATTCATTGTGACTTTGAAGGGAAAGCCAGAGAAGTAGAATGCATCAAAGTGTTTGAGAAACCTCAAAGGAAACAAATAGAATTGGAATTATTCAGTGTGATTACATATATCTTAAAACCGTCTAAACAGACTGGTCTTAAAGCATATGTTATGGCCCAGTGGAATAACTTGGAAGAAAACCAAGCTTCAATAATCATCCTGCACATATAAAATTTGCATTTAAATAACATTAATGAATTAAGTGTCAAAGTCATAAAAAGAATTTTAAAAATCCTTCTTGGTCAAAAAAGTCAGTTACATTATTAGAAGTGTATATATAAATGTCTGATGAGTTAAAAGAGTTGAGCTTGCAAATTTTCTCTAAGAAAATTATTGAATTCCCTTCTTCACTCGACCCTCCTATGCATTTCCAAACTCCAGTACTGATGTGAACTGGATGTTACAGTTGCAGCAAATTCTTGTTTTGAAGGAACAGATTTTCACAACTGGTGATTTAAACACACAAAAAGCTATCCTTAAGCATTTGTCAATTAATTTCTTTGGATAAGTCTGAGTTTCTGTGAAGGGGACTCTCTTTTCTGCAGGAAAAAAAGACTTTTTTAACTAGCAGGATTGTACCAGCCAAGCAAAAAAGCATTTACTCTGATTATCCGCTATTGTAGAACAGCCCTCCTTAATCCCCCAATCAGAATCCACATTCATCCCAGGCATATTTCTATTCCCTTTTGGGAATCCTTCTGTTCCTCTGTAGAAACCTTTCTTAGGGAGATGTTTTCTATTGAGGACTTTCCTTTCTGTCTTGCTCTCGCTGGCTCAGGAAACGAATAAACAGGCTTCACCTTTATTTTTTAGTCTTTGAAGGTCTGTCAACCACTAAGGGCTGTGGATCGGTCTTTGGTTGGTTGGTTGGTTGGCTGCTTGGTTGGTTGGGTGTACTTTGATATACTGGTATCCTAAAATTCCATGCTGCTGGAACTCATCTATTCATATAAGGGAGACTTAGACACTGTTGCTAATGGAACATAGGGGGGGTTTTGATTACTAACACATATAGAGGACAATTCTTCAATTACATCAAATTGGGGAACTTCAATTTACCAAATATCTGCTGGAAATAGAACACAGTGGAGAGGAAACAGTCAGTGAGATTCCAGGAATATGTGATAGATAAATTCCTGAAACAGTTGGTGAGGGAATGCACTAGGGAAATGGCTTCACTGGACTTCTTTGCTAAGAGAGAAAGATTGTGGCTGATATGATTTGTGTTTGGGGGCCACCTCAGGCATAGTGAACACACAATTATGTGAGTGTTGATCTGCTGGAGGATAGAAAGCCTTTACAGAGTGATCTGGACAGGCTGCATCAATGGCCCAAGGTCAATTGTAGAAGGTTTGAGTGCCATATCCTTTACTTAGGTCACAAGAACCCCATGCAATATTTTAGGCTGGGGGAAGACTGGCTGGAAAGCTGCCTGGTGGAAAAGGACTTGCAGGTGTTGGCTGACACTCAGCTGGACCTGAGTCAGCATGTGTCCAGGTGGCCATGAAGGCCAACAGCTTCCTGGCTTGTATCAGAAAGAGTTTGGCCAGCAGGACCAGGGCAGTGATCATCCCCAGAATCATGAGGCTGCACCTCAAACTTTGTGGTCAGTTTTGAGCTCCATATTACTAGAAAGTCATTGAGGTTCTAGAGAGTATCCAGAGAATGGCAATGAAGCTGGTGATGGGTTTGGAGCACAAGTATTATAAAGAGCAGCTGAGGGAGCTGAGCTGTTTATCCTGGAAAAAAAAGAAGGTTCAGGGAAGACCATACAGGTCTCTACAGCTGCCTGAAAGGAGGTTGTAGCGAGGTGGGGGTTGGTCTCTTCTGACATGTAAAGTGGATAGGATGAGAGAAAAAGGTGTCAAGTTCTTCAGGGTAGGTTAAATTGGATATTAGGAAAAAGATGTCTCCACTGAAAGAGTTGTCAAGCATTGGAGTGGGCTGCCTAGGAAAGTGGTTAAGTCACCATCCCTGTAGGATTTTAAGAGATGTGTAGATGTGTCACTTAGAAAGATGGTTTAGTGGTGGACTTGGCAGTAATAGTTTAATGGTTGGACTTGAGAGTCTTAAAGTGTCTTTCTAAATGAAATTATTCTATCATTCTGCATTTTTTTTGCTGTCAACAGAAGTCTTCTGGTCCATGTTGTTGCTTAACTGGAGAATTTCAGTACTAAATACCAGTTGATGTGGAAAGTTTTTTGTTGAGTTACCGGCATGAATATTGCAAGGTCAACATCTCTGAAAAGTGTTTTTAAGGCAATAGTAAAATGAAGATGTACTAAAATGAGTGTTATATTTTAGTAGCATTTTTTCTTTTGAGGTGGTAATGATTCTTTCAAAATGTATTGCTGCTTCCTTTGTGTGTGGCCCATGTATAGATGATATTAGAAAACTGTGTCTCAGGTTAGAGACAAATGTTTTAGGTGGAAAGGACTCTGAATAAAACGCCTCCCCCAAAGCAAAGGTTTCTGACACCCCCTCCCCCACCACAACAGAATTTCTTGGATGAAAGTGGAAAAAACAAAACCAACTGTTTATTTAATAACACACGCAGGGTGCCCTGTAAGGCACAAGGGAAGGGGAAAGGGAGAAAGAAAAAAACCAAACCCAAATTATTAAACCTGGGTAAACAACTGAAGAACTTTAGTGTCCTTTTCCTCAGGTGCAGCTTCTCCCACTCTGGGGATCCCTGGAGAGCCGGGTGGAGTTGCTCCGGTGGCTCCCTGGAGGATTCTTGTCTACTGTCCTCTGGGGGCTTCTTGGTTTCTCAGGCGAGAAAGAGAAAACAGTCCAGAATAACAAAAATCCAGAACGGGGACAAAAAAGGGAAAAAAACCAAAATCCCAGGGAAGGAAAAAAACCTAGCAGCAACCACGAACAGCGGCAACAGCCAGACTAAGCAATGGCCCTTCCTCTCCTCGCTCCTCAGCCGAGAAGCCTGGGGGAGTTTCAAAACAACCCGCGCCCGGCAGTTCCTCTCGGCTGCTGGATGCAATTAAAGCTGCAGGACCACATTTCTAAGCATTTATGCAAACGATAGGGAATACAAGTATCATAACATCACCCCAAGACACTGTGAAAAGAAAAATGTACCTTTGACACCATGAAGATTTTATACAAAATTTGTTCCAGATGAGAAATGGTAAGTGTTTAAGCATTTCTGTGAAATTCTGTTTCAATGCTTTCTGAATGAAATATGTCATATTTCTGTTCAAAACCACTTATCACAGTACAATATAAAATATGAAAGTTAAAGAAGAAATATTTAAATTGAGGCCGCACTTAAAATACTGAAGTGGTGTTTTTCTGTCTTTTTATAGCTCATGAAGTACTTAAGCCAATATTCAAAAGAAACATCTACCTACTTTGTTAAAGAAAACCAAACAACAAAATCTAGTGCTGGATTTGTGGCATCATGTACAGTATAGCATCTATGATGTTAATTTTTACTTTTCTTAAAAGCTGGAGTCTGGTGAGTTCACAGCAATAAGCTGTTATCCTTCTTTTCCATTCCATTTGTTTTTTTCCATGTGATGAGGAACATGTGGACAGCTACATATTCTTTAAAAAGAAAATACATTTAATGTTTTCATATGCTGCTTCTATGGAACATAAACCCAGTAATATTATTGTAGTGCATTTTGGTATATTTTGTTTCATTCTTGATCAGAGAAGAAAAACAATTGGTAAAAACCTGTGGGAAATCCAATTTTCCTCTTGAGTCTCTCTGTAAGTGATTTCAAAATATATTAAGAAGAATCTATCTGAAAAGATAATCTTTGTCTGGTGTATTAGATCAATATTACTAGCTATACATATCCATGAGCACATGTGACGTAACTTACATTTATTTGTACAAAATGTGTCCAGCCAACAGCTATTTTATTAATTGTAGCAAGTTGAATTTATCTCTGCAAGGCTGAGTAAATGAACAGTACAGATGCCCTTTGGCAACAAGAGTTATAAGTGGCTTCTATGGTCCCTCCAGTACAGATCAAACTGACAACAAGCAAAAAGTGGAAAATGTAATGAATCTAGCCCACGTATGTGCTAGATTTTGACATGTTTGTCTGTACATCAATCAATATGAAAGACTTCACCTCAGAGGAAGAGAAAACTAACAGTTCTTAGGAATGCTTTTCGAGGAGACCATGGTTGTCGACAATGTTGCATTCTTTCCTTATATCTGTATCATCAGTTGCAGTGCAGAAGGGGGAAAGATAAGGGCTAGCAGGGAGGGAATTTTCAGTTCTATTGAAATT
Source organism: Pardalotus punctatus (assembly GCA_013400915.1). Taxonomy (NCBI): domain Eukaryota; kingdom Metazoa; phylum Chordata; class Aves; order Passeriformes; family Pardalotidae; genus Pardalotus; species Pardalotus punctatus. The sequence continues at coordinate 957,273 of VZTX01028737.1, read as the reverse complement.
CTTATTTTGTGTCTGGAATTATAAAAACATCTATTACAGTTTTTCTATCCATTACTAAGGTGTGGAGAAAAAAATAATGCTCCAGTGGGTAGAGGTACTTAAGTTATTAAATACTTTCTTGATACATAGCATGTCTGTTAGCCTAGATTTGTTTCTGTAGATACAACCATTTAGGGGTAAAGACAAGGCAGATTACACCTTATCTGTAAAGGCAGGGAATTCCTATAAAAGAGTAAGGTTTGGAGCTAGATATTCATAATCAGAATCATGCAACTGATTTCTTTCTGTGATCAGACTCTATGCTGTTACAGAAAATCAATATTGTAATCAGAGGTTATCATGTTGGAGGCTAGATTTCACATATACTAAAATGGCTGTTTTTAAAAACCAAAGAGAAGAGAAATCCATACCTCAAAACCTTCTCTCTTAACACTAGTTGCTTGGGTAATCATACATCTTCTTTAGCCAAGATGGGTATTGCTGAACAGATTCACCTTGCTTAATTAGAAAAAAAGGAAAAAAAGAAACAATCCCAAATATCTAAAACAAAAAAACAAACCACAAATTTAAGAGTTTTAACTTATATTGTCAAATAATTTCAGGGAGCCAAGTCGATCTAGAAGGCTTATTAAACAAGATACATATTTCTGTCTCAGTGCACATATCACAATGTTTGAAATATTAGCAGTTCTGTGCATTAAAATTATATACTTGAATTTGAAGCATTAAACTTTGACAGAACTATGCTATGACAAGAAAGCACTATACAGAGAACAGACTAAAACAGTCTATTAGCTGTGCAAGTAATTATCTTCATATGCATTTGTGAGGTTTTAAAACAGTAGAAAATTTTATTTTACTTGTACATTCTGAAATACAGCTGATTAAAAGACCGAGCTCTAAGTATGAAACTGTATGCTGTCGTTCCAAGCCTTTGTACCATGGCTCTGGGAGAACAAATAGCATTCAATACTCCAGTTGAAGGCATTAGTAAAGCCTAGATAAGTTTTGGCATAAAATTGATTAAGCTACTCTAACAAAATTTATGCTATATAAAAAGGAGCACAGACAAGTTTTGTATTAGAAGAGGTTTGAAAAAAAATAGGTTGACTAAAAAAAGACAAAATATGATGTTTTGAGTTGGTTCATTGATAGTTCAAAAAATCCTTAAAAACTTGAATCTATTTGAAGCTTCAAAATGTGAAATTATTCCACCACTTCTGGGATAGCTCTGACTCATTTAGAGACTCACTCTTTAATGTAATCTTTCTGTGAATGCTAGGAGCACTTACCTGTTTTTTCTTACAATTATTTTCCTGAACACATGCTGTGGTGACATTTACTGCAGACACTTGCTGCAGGATTTGTTCAAAATTTTTCCATGAATTTTGAGACTCCTATTATTAAGAATATGTCAGTATAGAACTATCCATTCCATGCTCATACCCATGTGTAATAAACCACACAGCTGCTCTGCTAGGATACCTACTACTTATAATATGTTAATGCATTCATTTGTCTTTATGTTCCCCTATTTAGAACCAAAGTGAAATGTTACATTAATAAATGACCCTTCTCTCTAGGAAGATTCAACTCTTGAAGGACCCTATGAAGAAAAACTTTGGTGGTGACCATGGCTTGCTTTCTTCTCTGTGGCTTTGATTCTATTTTTCTGAAAGTAAAAGGTCTATTTTAAAAAGTGCTGATAGTTAGAAATCATATTCGATGTGCTTGAGGATTCAAACATAGTATTATATTTTCCTTTCTGCAAGATCTAAAATTTGTTACTCTAAAGTAAAATGGATACCAACATTTAGCAAAAACTGCAAACCTCATATTCTTCAGTCAGTGGCAAACGGTTCTTTAGGGAAAAAAAAAGGTGTATGCAAAGGATTTTTTAACTTATAATTACCTTCATTAATCATTTTCTAAAAATATTTGCAATGGTTATTTCTTGGTCATTCACCCATTCATAATTAATCAGATAAGGAAAGAGTAAAAAAAGTGAAAATATACTTTTATCACTGTTTAAAAGAAATTCCTCCTGAAGGACAAAAGAAATTTCTTTATATACACACATCTTGCTTATTATGTCTGCAGAGACCCTCTGCCATATCTTGCAATAAAATTTGTGTTTAAAGCTCATTGAAAACCTTCCTTGATTTTTTCCATAGAGTCTTCTTGTGGATTCTAATAAATATTTCTTTGTCTTGAGCACAGAAAATCTGAACTTATAAACCAAAAAGACATAACATTGTTTATAGAGAACTGCAGTTAAACATTTAAATCAGTCTTGAAAAAAAAAAAAAATGTTTTCCTAGCCATGCATTTAAAAATTAAGTATGACATTAAAAGAGTGCTAGGATTTCTGGTTCCAGAAATTGTAATTTGACCTACATGGAAGAAATTAATTTTGGATGGAGGATAAATTATCCATCATTTTTTAATGAGGTGTAACCAAAATGAACAAGAATGTTGTTTATTCGTGTTCCCTAAGTACCATGCCTGCTGCAATTGGAAAGTCAGCATTTGTCAGTGGTTACCAATTGTTCACACAGAGTAGTAGAAATTATGTCATTTCCTTTGCTAATAACAAAAGGTATCATCACCTGTTTTGTTTCTCTTTGTAAGTTCATACTAATAACAAGTAATAAATTGATAGTAAGATGAGATGTTACAAATAGCAAAATAAGGCGGAGGTTATTCTGAGATATATTTTTGAGATATAGTATAGGATATAGGGAGTAGAACATGGAAATACAGAAGAACAATATACTGTTGTGGGAATAAATGAGAGAATATTCTGGATCTAGAGATGCTGAAGTGATGAGTAAAATGCCAACCAGCTTCCTGGGTACTGAAGGATGCCAACTCCAACTTGTTTATTGAAACCTGAAATATTACTGTAGTCTTTCTTCCCAATCCAATAACTAATTCTGCTGACTCAATAAAGAAGCATGACATCAGCTGAGCTGAAAATGGAAATATAGGACAAACTAGTATTTTCCCATTAAGGATGCCTTCACAGTTTGAAACATATAGCAATGGGGAGTTATGTAATCAGAGTTGAGAGACCACTATTATAACAGCAGCAAGACTGTCAACAGGGAAAAGTAAAATATCAGATACAAGAGTCTGGTCATATTAGTAAGTTTCTTTTTCATTTTCGCATTAAAATATCAATATGTATTACACACAATTGTGTTTGTTATCATAACCATATTAGAATATACAGCAAAGCTTTCAGGTGCAATATCTCCTGCAGTACATGCTTCGTATTTATATTACTCATGGAACATACTCTACTTCAGCTAAATAGAATAAAATAAAACAAATTGCTAGTTATTTCAGAAAGCTGCATTAAAGATGCTATATAATTTCCATATTGTATATTATTTTCTATCATCTTGGAGTTTTACAACATAAATTGTATATAAAGTGTCTGTTAAATAATGGACCTTCTTTTCTTTCTACATATTTCATTTTTTTTTATTTTGCTACAAATGAAACTTTAATAAAAAGAAAAATTCTAGCTCAGCATGTGCTGCATTGTACGTTCTAAAATGCTTAAAAGCTCTGACAGCTGGTACAAATACAAACTATGTTAGGGAGAAAAAAAGAAGCAATAAAAATACTCATGCATTTTGGTAGAAAAAGTTGTATTTTCTAAACTTAATCAAACTGCATCAACTTTTCAACTTCCTTGTCTTTTTTCAGGCATATTCTACTTCTTACCTATTTTTTCTGAAGTAGCAACTAACTTGAATTTGCCATTATCACAGAATTTGCTGTTATAGATTAATTTTTAAAATATTTTTTATAGTTCTCCCTTTTTTGGAGGTTTTTTTTCTGTTTTTTGTTTTGGTTTGGGTCTTATTTTTGTTTTTTTTTGTGTTTTTTGTTGTTTTGTTTTGTTTCATTTTGTTTTATTTTGTTTTGTTTTGTTGTAACAAAATCATTGGTTCCATTCTCTGCTTCTGCTAAACACTGGGCAGCTGGACCTTCATTTCACTTTGCTGATGTGATTTGTCTATCGTCTCTTTTGAATGAACCAAAACTGTCTTATTGTTCTTAACATGATTACCTGCCATTCCAAGGAGTTAGGAAATCAAACTTTTCCTGATTTTCTCTATTTATAAATAGAGTAGCATCTGTTTTTAATATTACATTATATTTCTGTTGCATGCAACGCAGACCAGGTTAAAAAAAAGGAAAAATCTGTTTAGTGAGTAATACGAGTATCCAAGTTAATGAATCTACATAGAAATTACAATATGAAGCAGAGATAAATGTTTTACTGGGTATTTGACTGCATAAAAGTTTGGAAATTAAACACTTGATGTTACCAACGCACCATGAAGCTCAATTCCTGCAGATAAACTTCTACAGAAATTTGATTTTTTAAGTTCTTTCCATCAAGTCACTGTTTTAAAAATATTTGTGAATCTAAGTTTCTGTAACTTATGTTTTTGTATTACCTCTTTTTCTGATACAGCAATTGTTAGTTTTACAAATGGACACAGCTCACAACAGACTTTTAAGGCTATAGATTAAAATGAGAATTTTTGACAGATTTATTTTCTTAAGATAACCATGTAATTCAGCTTGGGGATTATTTTCACTAGTTTTTTTTTTGCAATCAATTCTTTCTGTTTCAAGGCTGTTCTTTGTCCTGAGTGAGCTGCACATTGATATAAGAAATGAAAAATGTTATCTTAGTCTGTGCTAATAACCCAAATCTTTCAGTTGATTCATTCAACATACAATGACATTACTTTTCCTCTCTTTGAATTTCTAAGTTTTGTCCTGCACATTCCAAAAACACTTAGAAGGGAAAAAAAGAAAAGCAATGCTTTTATCTTTCTGGTCACCGGTGAAATAACAATATAAATTTAATTTAAATTGAACATTTTAATTTTTTCATAAATCAAAAAGCAAAAATATTATGGTGATGGAATGAAGTACTGTGAAATATGCCGTTTGTTTTTAAATTATTTTACCTATCAGAAGTAGGTGAGAAACAGAATGGCAAAATGCTTAAATAATATTCGAATAGTAGATAAAAATGTACTACTGTTTTTAACCTGTTCATTTGACAGCACTCGTTATCGGCAGGTACCTTTATAAAATATTCTTAAAAAAGGTAGATTTAACGTTGGAAACCCCATAACAGTGTAAGAACATCCTGCAAAAATCAAACTTTGAGAAGTGTGAGATTATAAGGTACTTGAATGCCAATAAAATGATGAAAAGGTTTTAACAACTGGAATAATATTTTTGCATTTATTTCATTGCATAGGACAGACGTAGATAAAGCAAGAAAGTAGCGTTGAAGGTTGTAATAGCTACATTCCCTAAGCACCTGGGAACTATGCAATGACTAAAGTCCTCTTCTGATAGAAGGATACTCTACTTATTTAGTGTTTAAGAGCTACTTAGGACAAATTCTCATTTGATGTGTATGACAGTTCATGAAATATGAAGCAAGTAACCTAAAAAGAGTTCTTTGAAATTGCTCACGTATTTTTAACAATTGTCAACATGAAATCTTTCACAACAATTTGCTGAAAATGGTTTATATTCACAGTAGCAATTAAAAACAAAGGGACATGTGCCCTGAACATATCAAATGCTACATAATGAAAATTGCTTAGTCATAAGAGGTTCCAGCTGCCTCCTACACAAAATGTAGCAATCTTCCTCTATTTTGGCTCTCCAGCTATGAAACAAAATTGTATTGCTCATTCACCTACCAAATATAGTTCTTAAAATATTTTCATATATGAAATTGTTATTATATATTTAATTAAATTATCCTGCTCCCTCACCTCCAAAATATATTTTGAAAAGTTCTTATACTATGGTGTTTAGACTAGTCCAGAACATCCTGGGAGATAATTGATAATCTGTAATAACAGTATTTAAATAATGCCCAGTAACTAAATCGTAAAGCTATACCTTGAGCAAAAATGTTTTGAATTAAACCAAAATATTAAACATTATTGCACTATCTGGTGCACATTAGCAATGTTTATTTTCTACCAAATGAAGCAGGAGAGTAGAGAAAAATATGACAATATCATGAAACATATATAAAGGTTTTAAATTTTGAATTAAGGCTACAAAGGTAATTTTATTGTTCAGACTAGTTTTTCTTTGCTTGATTTTAAAACTTTTAGAATGTTCTTTTATACAGGCATAACAATTGTAAATAGTTGAATGGAATATATGAACCACTTATAGCAGTTACTTCATCAGATTAAATCTGTGATTGCGATTACTCGTAACTGAGAAAAATCTGATGATACTAATAAGGAAGATAATGTGTCAGGAAAATATATAAATTATTTTCAAATGCACACTACATTTCTGCTTACTTGACCTAATCAACTCATTGCATCTCAAATTATGTTTTTTAGTCTTAATAAAGCATTGTGTTTTGATTCCTAACATTAAAACTCCCAGATTGACTGTTTGAGAAAACAGAGACAGAACAGCTCACTCAAGCAATTTCATATGATATTTTCCTTTTCCCAGGGGAATGTTAACTTCAAACAGGGGCAGATTGACGAGCATGGCAAGATCTGTAGTGCAGTGGAATCACACACTGAAGAAATTATTCAGACGGAAATTGTTCAGACTATGTTTCAACTGTATATTTGACTTTGTCTGCAGCCTTATCACAGCTTTGTCATTACTAAAGAATAAACAGACACCATAAATAAATTTGATGAAAATAAAAGTCAAGAAAAGAGTAAAATCAAAGACTTGTAGTTTATGTGGAAATAAAAGCTAGCAGAGTTGTTTTCAAAATGAATCAGATTTATTACTTATCTTGTAGCACTGGACTAAGAAACGCAATCTACAAAGAAGAAGGGGAAATGCCTTTGTCTTGAAATGAAACATAAAGCCTTTAGGACAAAATCTGCATCTTAATTTTTGAGGACTGTTATTTGATGTAGTTAATTCAGATCCTCCTTATAACTGTATTATTTTGAAGACAGATTTTCAATTAACTTACCTGAGACTGAAACCAGTGATTCACATTGCTAACTTTCTTGACTGAGGTAAGTGCTAAGCTGGCCATCAATCAGGATTAGACTGTGTCTTGGGACTGTCTTTACTTGATCATTCAGGTAAATGCTGTCAGTTTATTCAAAGGGGGTCTTCTCTGTTATTGTGATAGAAAAGCCATTGTAAAGAACAGAATAATAGAACAATTTAGATTGGAAAGGATGTTTGGGATAATCAAGTTCAATGATTAAATGACACTGCCAAGTGCACCATTAAAACATCTCTCTAAGTGACACATCTACACATCTTTTAAATACCTATAGGGATGGTGACTCCACCTCTTCTCTAGGCAGCCTGTTCCAATGCTTAACAATCCTTTCCATGAAGAAATTTTCCTAGTATCTAATCCAAACTTACTCTGGCACAACATGAGGCAATTTCTTTTCATCCTACTAAAATTCTTTTACACTGACTTTCTAGCCTGTATTCCTTCATCTGATACAAATCCTACCCTACTTACATGCTCTTATGGCATTGTCAGTATCCCTATTTTTTTGCTGAAATGCGTACTACATTTTCAGGAAGTTTTGTCCTTCTCACTGTTAAGCGTTGTTGCTCAGGGTTATTGTTACACTTCTCAACCCTGTACTTGTTAACAAATTACACACTATTCACTTTTGGCTTATTAACATTAAGATACTAAGATTATTTAGGCTTGTAAGAACATTTTTATTTTTTCTTTAAATAGTGTGCTTTATTTTAATATAAGAAAGATACAGTTGCAAAAGAAATAAGCTAAACTTAAGGTTGCAGGAATTTAGATAACAATATGGCTTTAAAATTTCAAAATCCCAGCACAAGCAATAAGTCCAACCATTTTGCCATAGCAGGTAGAACAACCTAGACAATACTAAACCTAAAACTGAGGAAGCTGGCACCGCAGCACAATTTTCTTAAATTATTTGGAAATACACATAAAATCAAGCTAAAACATGTACAAGATCAAAAAAATCCAGACAAACTTGGTCAATTCTGCAGTATGGTATGGTCAATTATTTTTTCTTAACCTGAGGCTTGTTGCTAACACTTGGAAGCATGAATTTGCCTTGGCCACAATTTACTAAATTGAAATTACTGTTCAGCTCTTTCCTGTTACAGAGGTCTCCCGCTGTAATACTTTGCCGTACTCTTTTTCCAGTCATTAGATTTCTGAATAGAGAAAATTGTATACTTGCAAATGCCTTTCACTATGGTTGGTTGCTGACCATTCCTTCAGTATTTTAGCTAGCATTATAACAACAGGGGTGCATTGTCACTAATTTAATTAAAACCGTTTTTAACACTTCTCAGCAAGTCTTATCTCAGGTAATAGAAGAAATATCTGTTCTTTCATACAAATAAATTGTACTAGTGAAGTAAAATAAAAAAGAAGAGGTGCTGCTTGCATCAGGTTTTTGTTTGTTTGTTTGTTTGGGGGTTTTTTTTGTTTGTTCTTTTTTTGGTTTTTTTTAAGTTTTTTTTTATAAGTCTCATGATTATAAATTGCGATGTTGCACTGATTCCATCTTGCTTAAATGGAATTTGTCTAATCAGTTGGTATTTCTAATGATCTTTTTCTTTAGATCCTTTCCAGAATGGCTACAACAGAAGTATGTTCCCATGAACTAATTACAAGTGACTTGTAAACCATAATACTTACTTAATTTACATAACTTATCAATTAATCATACATGCAGATGAATTATTCCCTAAGAGACCCCTTAGTTTCTTGACTAGTGTGGAAAAACCACTAAGGGTTGCTTACTTATTTCCCTTCTCCTTTTCCTCTCCCCTAATAATTCTCTGTAGAGATGGAATAGAAGTCCCTGAAAAGTTCCTTATTGTTCTGCTTCTTACTGTTAATATATTACAACATATAATCCTTGTGAGCTCCTGTCATTTAAATTACATGTACAATAATAATGATAATAACATCTGACTTTCCTATGGTATTTTTCATCAACAGATTTCAAAGTGCTTTGCAAAGTTTAATTACTATTAAACTAAACTACACACAACTGGTGTTTTAAAGAGAAAATACAATAACCCGTTAAAAAATAACCCTACTCTACAGCACTTCCAATTTAGTACTATATTCAATGTAGAGAGAAGGACTTTCCCCAAAGTATTTACCTGTGTGCTCAGCAATTTATACATTCATTAGTTACTGAAGAGAGACACATTCTATAATTTCTCTGTGGGGTTTCAGATTTTTTTTTATTTCCCTGGAAATATTCAGCATAAATATCAAGTCTGTCTTTGCTTACAGCAAAGGACATAAAAGTCTGTAGTTTTCTTCTTACATTTCTAAGGATTTTATGTTTTTGCTCTTTATGAATATTTCTGTGTCAGCCTTTCTTCCTTCAGAAAATTATTTAATAAATGGAAAACTGAATTTGATTTGTAAGTGTGGCAAGTATCAGACATGTTTTATTCAGGGACTTTTTTGTATCATGTGTGTGTGCTACTACAATGTTCATACCAGGAGATGCGCCAGTTTTGAATCTCAAAGTCAAGATAACAGGGAAAAGTAACCTGAGAGACATCAGGTAGGGATCTGCTGCAGCTTGTCCCCCTGACTGAGAGGGGTAAATAAGGAATTTTACCAACAGTCACCAGATCCTCCCATCTGCAGTCACTTTTCTGCATAGGAGTCTTTGTTTACTCAGAGAATTGCTGGAAGGGAAAATATACCTTCATAGAGGTAATCCAAGAAACTGCTCTACATATGTCATGGTTTAACACCCGTTTTGCCCTGTAATGGGATGGGGGAGAGAATCAAAGGAGTAGAAGTAAGAAAATTTGCAAGTTGGAACAAAGGTGGATTAACAAGTAAACAAAAGACACATGCAAGCAAAACAACACAAGGAATTCATTTATCAGTTCCTATGGGCAGGAAGGTGTTCAGCCACTACCAAAAAGAAGGGCTGCACAAGTAACCGTGAGTTGGGAAGACAAACACCATCCTTTTGAATGTCCCCTCCTTTCCTCTTCTCCCACCTGTATGCTAAATATGATGATATATGGCGAGGAATATCCGTTGGGTCAGGTTGGGTCAGCTGTCCCAGCTGTGTCCGCCCTCAGCTCCTTGTGGACCCTCAATCAACTCACCTGTGGGTTGGTATTGGAAGCAGAAAAGGCTTTGACTCTGTTCAAGCACTGCTCAACAGTAACGGAAACATCCCTGTGTTATCAACCCTCTTTGTGCAGGACAATTCTGAATGAGCTCCGTAAAAGCTACTATGAAGAAAATCAATCTCAGATAAAACCAGCATAACATATGTGAGCTTCTAAGAACACAAGTGTTAATATTTGTCATAATATCTATGTGCCTTCCAAAATGTCATTATATTGAAAATTTGCTTCAGTTATTTGGCTATTTTACATAATTGGGAGGCAAAACTGGCCTCAAATGATATCGTTCTGAAAAAGCTATGCATATAATATCTTGCTTCTTTATCTTGAACTATATTAGTAGATATAAATAAAGTAGTAGTTAAATTGTTTGAAATTTGGCTTTCTGGACAAACTATATAAAATTAATATAGCAAAGAGAATTTTCTTATTTCTGGCTGCTGGTTTCATGTGTTTTATATCTTGGACTATCTGGGCCTCCATCATGTCCATACAACTTGCTATCTCGTTTAAAACAGTGCTGGAGTTTTAAAAGTCTTTCCATTATTTCATGTTATGGAATATTTAGAGAGAAATCATATAAGCTCACAGAAGAGTGTAAATTCCCACAATTCATCTCTTATGTATTAGTAATTGAATTTTTTTTCAGGGCTCAGCTCATTGGTTACTTTATTCTACCATGAACAAACTTAATAGCTTTGTAGTTGGTGTCTTTGTCTTGGTGATCTGTGTAACTCAGCTGTAGTATGTAGCCTGATTCGACTATTCATGTTCGTAAAGCCATGAAACATTTCCTTTGACTGCGAGTTTTAAATCCTGCTGATAGTTGTCTGCATGTTGGTCAGCCCTGAATTATAGGTGCCAAAATCCATTAAATGCTTTTGATATCTTTATCCTTTTCCATATTTTGTCTTACAATGAGTAATGTAAATCTCTTGTTCATATTTGTGCATGCAATTTTTGGTCTTGCCTTTAATTATTGATTATTATTTTTCTGTGTCTCTCTTTGTCTTTTAGAGCAGGTATGATTGTCCTGATGCAGAAAATTTGCATATTCTTCAGCTCTGAATTTATGAATAGACAATCCCATAATATAAATATCATATTAAGTAACTAATAATGGCTTTGTGGTTTTTAAGTGAAGACTAAAATTGTGAAAAAAGCTTGTTCTTTTACAAACCAATTTTAAAATTTAACTTAATATCAGTTTTCTAAATTTTGTTTGTGCTTCTCACTAAGATTATATAATGGGTTTATTTACCTTCATTTTCGCTAGTTACTTCTCATAGGAGGTCCATGTACTAATGAAGGACTGCAGTGTGTGGTGTTAGTACTTCCATTGAAAAATTAATTAGGCTACGGTAAGATGTGTGGATTTCAAACCTGAAGATTTGGTTTTGTTGTATGTCACATTTATACAGTATTACATAAATATTAGTACATAAAAATGCTAGTGTGCATACTTAAAATGCAAGAGAAAAAGCCCCCAGCTCATCCAACTGGGAGATGTCTTATGACAGCCACACTTCTCTAGGGAGAGAAGACAAAAGAGAAGTATTAATGATCCACATTAATCATGTCACCCAGCTCTTCTGGAGAAGACGTTCAGACTTCTTTAAAATTATACAGAGAAGTGGCATAGAGGAGGATGACACAGGTGGAATTGATCTGAAGAATGTTCTAACGGTATAATATTTTGTGAACAGGTCAAACTATCACATCTATTAACATTTGAAGTACTATAAATCTAATGACATTGAAGCTCGCATCACACTTTCAGAACTAGTTGTTTTAAGCTAAATCCAGATCAAAGTACATCAATTGTTACAGTTTGCTGCATGGTAGCATGCTTTTTTATTTTTCAGATGTACATAACCTTAAAGGTAGTTATTTTACTGCTAAATTTGATATTGTAAATGTACATTACATAAAAATGAATACCTTCTGAAGTCTTGATGGATTGTGATGGGAATTCTAGGATGAGTTATCATATTACAAAAATTATATTCCACAGATAACTGATTACTTTTTGTAATTTACATTTGCTTTTATTTTTGAATTTTTGTATTGTAAATGTTAAAAGACAGGTAAATTTTATTTTGTTAATTTTCATTGTAGTAGATACATAAACCCCCTCACTCCAAGCCAGAAAAAAATCTGTGTGTAAGAAGTCTGCTAAAAGAAAGAATATTCTCAATATTAGTAAAAATAACTTGACTATGCAGTTCACTGTACTGTACTTTATTGGCAGCAGAACATGAAAGATTATGCTGTATTTGTCAACATTCAAATCTGGAGAACTGCAGTATTTTTCAGTGTTATGTTGTCAATGTCACTCCCTCAAAGACAAAGTAACCCTTACTATCATTTAATCCATGCTATGTGGTCACACCACGCAAACAGGATGGTGAGCTAAACCTTTAGTCATTCAAAGGTAGAAAGAAGGTACAAACTGTGGCATTTAGTGGTTTTTCAAATTTGTGCACTAAGATGATCTTCACATGCTTGTAAAATCCTCTGTTATTTTTAGTTTATAAATTAATCTTGTTGTAGCTCTTCATATTCTAGCTTTGAATACTCTTGCATTCATGCCTATTGATTTAGAAGTGATTACAATTTTCTAATATCAATAGCTGTGAGACAGTTTCACACAGATTCTCAGGCAGAGTTCTATTTTCAAACCAGATTTAATCTGCTTTAAATTTCTGTCATTTGGTTTTCAGTATATAACCTTCCTTCTAGTCTTTTACTTATTTTTATGGTATGTTACTGTTTTTTTCTGAATAATTCCACGTAGAAATGTCTTCTACTTTGACTATTTAACTACCAGTAACAGCTGTTCTCTTATTCAAATTTCCATTTTAAAAGAATTATTCTCCTGACTTAAATGATAAGAGCATATCCTAGCATTCTTTTAATTGCCTGGAACTCTTGGATGACTGGTTCTCTAGCAAATGTCTTTCTCAAAAGCTGGGATATAACTACACTGGTGTTAAACCAACTTAGCTAAAATGGCTATGCCTGCAGGCTCTTACTTTTAGGCAGCTTTTCTAAGTTAGATTTTAAAAGCATTTGTAAAATGCTCCCTCTTTCGAGGAAAACACAGGTTTTTTTCCAGTGGTGTTCCTATCAAAATGTTCTCTAAAAGCTTTAGTTAAAAATTGAATGGCCATATAGCACTGTTTCCTAGTAGTTCTCAGAAATGAAAATATCTGTATTGGTAATTGAATCCAAGAATGTAATCTTATTAAATTATCAAATGTTCTCTACCTTGTCTCACTATCAGTTTAGCTATAGATTGCAAGGACTTCTGAATCTGTCAAATAGGTCTGTTTGCCCTTAGGTTTCAAGTAATTCCCCCCACTCATGCTGCTAAAAGTGTCAAGTGTCATGATATTCAAAATTCTAGGGAATAATTCCAATTACAGGCTAGTGTGAAGGGAATAGGCCTTCTTATTTCAATTAGATCAATTCCATTTTGAAATGGTGATTAGTTTTTAATATCAAGTTAATCTGAACTTTCCCAAGCTTCAGAACAAAATGTTGCTCTTAAAATGTCATGTCCTTGACATAAAGATTTTGCTAAGAATTCCAGTGGGATGCTTTTTATATACAAAGTTTAGCACTCATGCTATGACTTCTTATTCCTTCCCAAAATTGAGTAAACTCATATAAATACAGAAATAAGGAAAATTATAAAAGTTCTTTTTCTGGTGGCCCCTGGCAGGCCTAATCATCTGGAAAATGAAAGCCACCTTATACATCTCCAACACAGTAGTTTCTTACAGGCACAATAAGACATAACAAAATGAGCATAACATCTGTTCCTGTATGTTCGGGTTAAAACTTCTTAAATGCTAAGTAATCAGTTTAAGTTTCTGGGTTCTCTGGAAGAAGCACCACTTAGAATTATGAACGTGGTTATAGCAATTGTTGCCACTCATTTGGAGATTCAGGTTTGAAGATTCAAAAAGAATAAGTAATTATTTGGAATATTACAGTGATCTTTTGAATGCAACCATCGTGTCAGTTCAAACTCATCTTTTATTAGTCATTTCTATTTCTATGTGTAGCCATGCTTTTGGAATCATTATAGAAAATCTGAAGATTGATATAATTTAAGTAAAACGTATCAGCAAGGTCTTAATGGAGAAATTGGCAGACGTTCTGTTTCATTGGCTAAGCTGGGTAAAATTCTTTACTTTGAAGAAACACATTACATCACTCACAGATTTTATAATATAAAATGGACTTACAAGCAAGTTGAGGGTAGAAGGATAATGTATCCAGAAGTTCTGTTCTTCACAGTTAAGAAGAGAGTGTTACTGGGAAATACATAACATTTAAGTAGATATCTATCTATCTATCTATCTGATATGACCAAAGAGCTCTTCCCATGACACTGACATTCTACGATAATAAGAGAAATTGAGTTCATATACTAAATTGAATTTATGTACTACCCGAGGCACAGGTTCTGAATCAGACAGAAGAAAATAACTTTAAAAGCCGTTTTAGCTGAATGTTTTTAGTGTGTAAGATGGTAAAATCAAAAATGCATATGGAAGAAATACATAATTCCCAGTGTTTGTCTTCTGTTTTAAGACCAGATTTAACCTCTTTGTCTCTCATAATTGGCTCCATTGCATTTAATTTAAAATGCTTTTTAAATATTAATGTCAAAAAGAAAAAGGCTATACTAAAAAAAATTTTACTAAACCCAAGTAAAAGTTCTAAGATGGCCATCCCAACACATAAATATTTATACCCACCTTGAACAGTCAGAACGAAGTAAAAGCTTTAACAGAGTAGTTCAAACAAATTTAGAGTTTGTACAAATTACAACATAATTTTCTTTTAAAAATCTGAGACTTTTTAAAATATTCACCCTTAATTTTAGAGAGGAAGAAGGGGTTTTTATTTGTTTGGTTGGTTGATTTTGTATAGCTGGTGTTTTTTTGGTTTTTGTTGTCTTAAATTCCTCCTTTAAAAATGTTGCCTGGAACAATAGGAGTCCAGTTTTTGAAGATGCATTGAATTTCTGATGATAAAAGAGGTATTAATTAAGAGGGAAACAAAATGATAGTAATGGAAGCCCAAAAAGAGGATGAATATGAAATTTCAAAACTTATCTGAGTTCCAGAAAACAAACTGCCTTGGACACACATTGGGAGGACTTCTTAAGGAAATGAATGATTTATTTCTGTGGATCCACACAATTAGAAAAATGAAACAATGACATATTCACCATTTTTTTACCCCAGTTTTTATATCTATCGTTTTTAAATAATAGTTTATTTAAAATAAGGGGTTTTTTCTAACCATCCCTTTCTTAAATTCATTATAAACAAAAAATGATACTTCCTACTTCATTGCTAATGTAAAATCTTTCACACTTTATAAAAATGTATATAAAAGAAGACTTTTGCCTCTGCTTATGATAAACTTCAAGACTCAAAACATTAAGAAATTTAAATATGAATATAAATATCCCAAAAGCCTTTGAATCTCTAATGATAGCTCTGGAGTTTTTGAGAACAGTTCCGCCAAATTTATTTTAAAAAATGTTTATTTTATTTTTTTTCCTAAATGAGATTAGTACCTATTTACAACAAATACTGTAAATTAATCCTACTTAATGCAACTAATATTTCTGTCCATAATGACAGAGGATTATACAGGTTTTCCCTCCCACACAGAGGTATTGAGAGGCATAATATATTATTATTTCATAGAACCATAGAGTTATTTAGGTTGGGAAAAACTGAGATCATCAAGCCCATTTATAGTTCTTTGAGAATTTCATTAAAAGAATTTATAAAATGAAAAGTTTAATTTCCTATTTTTTATTGTTTATCATTATAATATTTTGGACTGCTGTTTTTTAGAGGGTCCACAATCTTATGAGCAATCTCTCCAGTACAGACCCCTGCAATGGAAAAATCCTTAGTAGTTTTCTTGTTGAGATGATGAGACACATAAAATGTTTCCATTTCTTCTTGTGTTTGTGTGAATAATGTGTGAGTACCACTTGCACAGACAAAAGTATACTGGGCATAAAAATTATTAGAAAATTTTTGGTGATATGGACTCTTTTTTTTTTTTTCTGTTAACAAGTGTATTTATTAACAGCCGTTTATTATCTCTGCAGGTAAAATAGAACTGACATTGTGGGCATGAGCAATGGCTATTAGTTTTGGTGGTAAATTATATCTGTGTAGTCTATTGGACAACCTAGAGTTTTTTGAATGTACAAATCATTATTATGAGATATGTTCCTAAGAAACACTAAGGTACTTTGCTATTTTTCTGTGGTTTTCAGTTCAAAAAGCTCAAATCACCATTATTCTTATATACCATTGATTATGCAAATGAGGGTCAGTCAGTCAAAAGATGAGTTGACATCCATCACTTTTGACTGGAACAAAAATAACACGATTTATCTTCTGCAGATCAAAGTTTCTGAATCCATGATATTATTTGGATGACGTTTTCAATTTTTTTGTGTTTTCAGAAGGAACCTAAAGTAATGCTCTACTTTTTCTAATAAGTAGCTAAAACCACTTCAGATTTCTTTTTTTTTTGTTCATATATTGGCTGCCAAGTAGCAACAAAAACAAGGAAGAGCAGGCAAGCCACAAGCAGAGCTGACAAGGCAAAACAAGGCTGTCTTTCAACAGCACATCAACAGGGGAAGAAGGGCAAGTCCAGTGATGACAACCAGGGTCAGCCAGCCCAGAGTGACCACAAATGCTTTCAATGATCAGACAGATCCAAGGTCAAGACAGGAAATGAAGTCAGAAGGTAAGAATCAATAAGATATCTGGCTAGGTGCAAACATATGTGTTGGACTGGCTTTTATAGATCAGGCAAGGATCAAGGGCAAGAACTGGAGTTTCAACATAATAAAGCTCACATCAGTCTGATCCAAGCATGATGTGAAACTTGAATCTCAACACATCTGAGAGCTAGTTAAACACCTAGAGTGCAGAGTCAGGTGAGACAAGTTGCCAAGCCTTTTGATGCACTCAAGGCTCTGACAGCAGCTTCAAAAGAGCAGAGTTGTTTGATTTTAAACTATTGACATAGTGGCCTAAAAAATTATACAGGATTTGTTTTAAAAATGCAAGTTTTCCCATGCAGCCTGTGGAAACAGAAAAGTTTAAGCTAAAGAATTATTAAGTGAACAGGAAAAAAAATCTTCACCAATTAAATGAAAAATTTAGTTGCAGGGTTTTTATTTAGTTCTGCTTTATGATTTTGACTTTGATAATATCTCTGTGCATTAGGTCTGAATGCACAAGGCTGCTAGGGAAAAAGCTAGAGGGAGGTAATTTGAACTGAGAAGTAATATTGTTGAAAGTTCTTTATAATATCAGTGAGAAGCTGAGAAGAAGACAGTAAACACAAGTACACCCTGGATTTTTAGAAGTGTTACTGTCTCTGATGTTGTCCTAAATGCTTTTATGACATTTTTAATTTTACACCTGTGAGTGAACTGTTTCCATGATGGGAATAGCTATAATCATAGATCTTTATGAAGTATAGCTTCAGGCTGATTCTGTGTTAGCCTTCTGTGACTTCCACCAAGAGGAGAACCACCAGTAGGACTTTGTCAGTCAAACCAGTTCCTTTGTTCACAAAGAAACTATGGAGAGCAAATGGCTTTGTTCAGTTACACAGTGTTTTGTCAGTTTATGTGTTCACCCAGAACACAGGAAGAAGTATAAGCTTGATTTGTATTAGATAAAGCCTAGTGCTTCTGAAATAGTGATATTTATACAGAAGAATTGGAAGTTCTTAACAGCATTGAACTCACAGGAGAAAGATTTGCTCCCCAACAACCTGTAATACCAGGTATATCTCCACTTAATAACTAACTTGAATAAAAAAAGCTTTAATTTTTTTAATAAGATTTAACCATATATTTTAGTTTTTCATAACATATGAATTTATGAATCCTCAAGAAAAAAAAAAAAATAATAAAGTATGTTCATCCATGGAAATAACAACTGTGTGACAATCAGCAACAGTGCATTCCCAATTTAAACCAGTTAATTGATACTAAAGATGCTATTTGGAGTGTTTAAAGTAGGAGCATGCTGACTGGGTTATGTGGGACTCAAGATGCACAGAATGATCACTAGAAAACATAATATGCTCAGGCATAGAGAGTAGCATACCTGCTTTATATCAGCAGCCATAAAATGGATTCCATTCTGAGCTGCATTCAGGAACATTAATGTACAGCTGGGATGTACTAATAAGCCTCATCTGCCAGCTCCAGCTGTGAGCAGAACTGACATGATTACTTGCCCTTGACATGGGTAGGCATGCCCAAACTTCCTGTAGTGTGTTAAGTCCTACCCTAGCATCTCATTGTAGTAAAGGGAAAGAAACACACACTGTAAAGCATATCTGCCATATAATGGCTTTTGAACAAGATCCTTTCATATCAGTATTTGCAACATTTTAAATAATCTCTTACAAGNTTTATTTTATTTTATTTTTTAAGAGGAAGAGCACTGCATGTATTTTTCTACAGGTTAGCAGCTATTGCTTTTTCAGAAGACTAACTTGCTGAAAAATTCCAGGCATGATAAAGCAGAAGCTCAGAGAATCAAGGCTTACCTCCAACCCAATTTTTAATTCGTGACTACTTTAATTGCTGTGGTTTAAACAGTATCAGCTGACAGGGCCCAAAGCGAGACTGAGATCCTGCAGAGTTGTATGCTTAGATAATTGTTCCATGATATGACTTGGAATGAGAGAGGCAGACAAGCCTCAGGAAGGAGTATAATGAGATTGAGTGAGTTCTCAGTAGGTATGTTAGGTGTTTCCAATGGACATGTGGTCTCTCTGCGCTTACTGGGATTTCTGGAGGGACAGATGATCTGCCTTACCAGCATGAATATGTATTTTGCATGCCTTTTCATTCTTTACTTCTCCCTTTCTCTCATCTGTTTCACTGTTTGCCTTACAGCTCTTTCATTATTGAGTTCACTGAATATCAAATAATAATGAAATCTGAAGGTAATATAAATAAGTTCCTTTGTCTCCAGTGGAATTATGCTAATTTCCACCAGTCAAAAATCTCATTTTTATTACCTGATTTGTTTTATAACCGTATTTCATATTTTTAAAGTAATTCCTCAACTAATACTTTTTATTATGCAGAAATACACTTCTAAACTGGGAGTATCATTTCCCTATGGTTCTATTATAGTGGTTACAAAGAAAAAGTGAGAACCATGATTATGTCATGCTGGAACACACATTTCATACGTGTCATAGAACTGCTAGTGTATTTTGTAGGAGGTGATGGAGTCTTTTTTTTTTTTTTTTTGAGTTCTCTTTCCATTTTCATAGCACAAAGTGAGAATATTTAGAACATCACTTGTTTTTTAATAAAAAATTTGCTAAGAGTCTAAAAATTCTGTTTATCATGTCACATAGTGTCTAGTTTTGAAAGAAAAATAGTTACCTTTTTGTCACTTAAAAGTGTCTGTGATTTAGGGGTAATTATGGAGTATTACCATCTTTTTCAGAATATTGGCTAACGGGTCAACTTTTTAATGAGATGGGTGGTGAAAAATAATATATTTTAAAGAATTTTCATCCTATGCTTTTAAATATATATAAGTATGTATATAAATCATAGTGTTTAGGGAATCCAGATTTATTTTTTCCCTCAATTTGTCCCAATCTCTGATTCTCTGTGTTTTTGGTTTTTAAAAATCAGATTCGCATTTTTATACAACAGCATATTGTCTGCAGAATAGACCTAGGAGCTGGACGATCCATGACCCATACAGTCTTCTGCAAAAGCATTCAAATCCCATATCTTTCATATTCCAAAACACCTGGAAAAAGAGGATGAAGATTTCTATCCTCTCCTTAAATCCATTCTGAAGTTAATTAGGCCAGGAAAAGAAAGTGCTACACTTTCTCATGGAGTCCTGCCTGTCAAACATTATCACGGGCACAGCTGACATTTCATCTATAATGGGACTACTGCTTTCATTAGAAAACAGTGTTTGACAATAATTATTTCTAGCTAGTGTTGTCTTTGAAAAATATTTCAGTTGCATTTAACTTTGTCATTAAAAAACCACAACCCAAAACATAAGCACATTCAGGCACCATTCTAGACTCTGGATTGGATTAATGATGCCTCAGTGCTTAATATGTTGGGGTTTTGTCCATTTTGCAGATCTAACCATGAACCAAGAGACTGAATTTTCTGTTTTTCCTGAGAGAGTATAAGATGATAGTTTATTTTCTCCTCCAAAGCAAAACTAGTTTTCTACCTTGTCTGAGTTGCTAATGAAGATAGGCCATTTGTAGAGGTCAGTGTAATGAAAAGAAATTGCTTGTTTTAAACACCTTGTTCCGCTTCATGGCAGACTTCCAGTGTAATCAGTGATCCCTGGTATTTGGCAGGTTAGGAAATGTTAAGGACAGACAGGAGTTATTTATATATTACCTCGTGCATCTAAGGCAGAGGTCTCATGCTTTGTCACTGAAGAGACTGAAAGGGTCACTAGTAAACCTTCCTGAGGACAGGTAAAAGGAAAGCGTGTCATACTAAGCTGTCAGTAAGTCCATACTGTCTCACTGACTGCCTCCAAATCATAAAATTCTTTTGGTTGATTACGGAGTTCAGACACAAATATTAGCAACTGCTTGTAGTTTTTTCTAAATTTTAATCTTGAGACAAGGTATTTTTTCCCTCTATTTCTCCAGTCATTAATATAATGAAATTACAACCAGAACTTTTTTTTTTTTTCCCATGAACTAGTAATGTTTTCAGTGTAGGATTGAATTTATATGCTGTTCTGTTCTGTGAAAACTTAATCTCTGTGTTTAGACATAAGACATTTTGAATTTTTTTTTTCACTCCTATCTCTAAATGAAATAACATATAAAATCTGGGTATTATCTGATGACTATCATATTAACCTGTCAAACTTGCTGCATGATTGACTGTAACTAGTTTATTTTGTACAATGAGAGACAGTGATGAAATATTAAGTGATTTTATGAAGTGTATCAGTCTGCTTCCAGTCACAGTAGCAACCAGTAAAATCTACTAGTTCTGTCTTGAAAGATATTAATTTCAAAGACAGTGACATTTTTTATAAAATAAAAGATTTTTTAAAAATAGAATGTGAGAATAGAAACATCATTTGTGAAATGGAGAACATTTAAACAAACAAACAAACAGATAAAGAAACACATTTTGTTTCTTTCTTCCCTGTCAAATGTTCATGTCCCTACTGTCTTTAAGCACAGAAAATTATTGAAATTATTGAAAATTCCTGCCGTGGTTACACCTTAAGAAAATATTTAGCTTTTTTTTTTGTTGCCACTGAATTTGTTTGGGATGAGACTTAGGTCTAGTTTAGTGGGTTCAGTCTTCCACTGTGCACAGCAGCGCCTGGGAAGCCACAGGTATTTTCTTCAATAGTACTCAACCTCATGCAGCCAACTATGACTCCAAGTACCTATATGATAGCTAGATCCCAGTGTTTTTCAGGAAATCTGTCAGAGGGACATTAATTTTTTGAAAGGAAACAACCAGGTTTTATTCTCATTATTCTGTGGACTTTTTCTAATTTGGGATGGATAAGATAGTTTTCGGAATCAATAATAAACCCATACTGTGCATATTAAAATTTTCTGTCTGTACCTTTTAGTATTCCAGCAGGGATGAATCTAACAAAAATAATATTTTTTGTTTATCCTGTCAAGGTCAAAAAATTCAGTGTTCTCATAAACAGAATGAAGAGCTGCTGATGGGGAAAACTGACACTGAGGAAAACATGCTGGGCATGTGAAAATCTTACAGGGTTTGGAAAGGTTAGAGCTTCCTAAAGAAAGGTTTGGGGGACACCTGCATGTAACCGTTTTCTGCTCTGTGAGTGAATATCCTCTTAAGGCGCTTTATAAAAGTTTAGTAAGTGAATGAAAAATGTTTATTCAAACTGGAGATAGGCCAGAAGATTTGAATAAAGGAAAGGAGCCCATTGAGTCACAGCATTATTTAATGATCCCTTCTAAAGTCACTTGTCAAAGTGACAAAGTGTTTTAAAAGATGTAGAAAAGAAAATTTCACCCCCCNGCTGACTCTCACTCTTTGGATAAAAAACCTGTTACCTTCACATCCATCAGGTTGCTTTGGGCATCTCCTAGATTTTTGTTAGAGGCAAGTTGGGAGGAAATTTGAAGGTCCCTGTCTGCACTATCCTGTTGGGGTTATGGACTGTCCTTTTGTTCATGATGCATTGAGAGTGAATTTTGAGGTGCATTGAGAATGAATTTTTACTGCCTAACAAAACATCCACCACTAGTATTTGGAGATTTATATTTATATCCCAAAGCCCTCAGCTGAAATGCAAGAGAGCTTTTGACTCTTGAAGCTTCCTGTTCACATTGCCAGTATATAAAATGCTGTATAATCATGCAGAATCTATCTTTCTAGTTTCATCTGAGTACTGTAAAAATGATGAAGAAACTTTAGACAGTAATACTTCAGTTCAAAGATTAAAGCAGTTACAATTTACATGATACAAAATTATCTGATAAGGAACTAGTCTTCTCCCCCTTTCTTTGTCTCTTAACATAGATCAGATTCCAATATCACTTTCAACAGCCACTACAGATTTAGAGACCCAAATATATTTGCAGTTTGTTTGTTTTTATTCTTTATGTTTCAGGTTGGAAATAGCCTATCAGGTGCTTTATTAAAGTTAGTCATATTAATAAGATTTAGTCTGTTGTTAAACTTTTTATTGTTTGTTGTTATATTGACTGTGTACATATAAATGATCAGGCACACATTTTTCCCACGAGTTTTTTACAAAAATAGGTCAACCAAGTAAGGCCTAGTAATCTTTTGAATCTTTTGAATCTTTTAATACAATGTGTGATGGGCTTGCTTATACTCCTTTAGAAAGCTTCAGTAACCTTTAGTATTTACTTGGCTTTTTCTTTATGCCTGAGAACAGTTATCCTAAATTTCGACCTTCTCTAAAAAAATGAAATAAACCACAAAGTTTTTGGAGTATTGCATTTTATTGCTTTTAATTAGTTCTAAGGTAATTCGCAGTCTTGTCAGAAATGTGGTCTAGAGATGTAAAATTTCAAGATCATGTCTACTTTTTTGTTCAGTTTCTCAATACCAGTAAATATATAAGGGCCAGATTGGCTAAACCAAGCTGTTGTCTAATAATATTTGTCATTGAATAAATAATTCTCCTTCAAAAAGTTTTCTAAGTATTTCCTTGCTTTCAATCAAAATACACATAAAACCCAATTTTAACCTGAACTTGTAGCTTGAAAAAAAACTGAATTCATATAGTCATTAGTATCTATACTCACTTGGCAAAGAAATAATAAAACTTCATTGTTTTTACCTTCAGAAGTAAGAACTGTTGTACCAAATTACGCCAGTGGTCAATCTACTGTAGAGAAAGGACCTATGTTGTGAAAAATTTTCAGATAAACTTTTGATGAGGAAAATCCTTTGCAAATCTTTGGGGATTGGAGACTGCCTAATAAGATTATGTTTTATCTTATTTAATAATTTTTCTTCATTGTAATTCTGCATGATTGTGTCGTTCTTTTTCTTTGCTCAATCTCTTATTTTTCTGTGATGTAACTTTTGTTATCATGCTATATTTGGTTGGGTTATGAATTGTGCCTCTGATCTTTATTTGTAAGACAAGCAATAGTCTTGAAGGTTAATAATTATGGCCATAGTTTTTTGCATTAGAAAGAAAGACTCCCTATATTTTTTTAGCTAATAGGAAGAAAACATGATAATTATGTAAAAAGGGAAATTACTTAATTACAGTTGATAAGGAGACTGAGGCCTTTGCTATCATTGCATTAACGATATTCAGATATTCATGGTACATTAGCAACACTCATTGTTATTGTAGGAATCTACTATAAATTCTAATGCATCTGTATAGTCTGAAATTTGTTAATCACATAAAAATATTTCCTAATAATGCTTGACAAAACTATATTAATAATGTCTGTTTGTATTAGCTAAACCAAGGCAGGCACAAGTTATCTAACAATGTAAAAAATATGGAGGGAGACAGCATAGCACTGATGCAACATTTTTTTAAGCAAACAAGTACTGCTTTTGCTAAAAATATCATAGAGCCTTTAAATCATTGATCCAAAACATTTTTAGCAATTCTATTTTTGTCTCAGAGACATTTAGAAATTTTTAGTTACAGAACAACTGCATCTCAGTGAGGCTGAAAGGTAGTTCTAAATCACACAGGACATTTGTGGCAGACTCAAAATAGAATTTAGACTCCTTAAGTACAAGGAATCATTCTCCTTAGGTAAAAGCCAACTTTTATTCAGTGGCACAGATATATTTTCCTGTATCATTACTTTATACGCCACATACAAAAGTGAAAAGAAATCAGCAGCCTTCAATACAGAAATTTATCAGTGTTTAGCTTTAATGTTTGTATTCAGCCATTAGTTTCCTCTCTAATTAGTCCAGTGGCAAGTCATTTTCATTTTCAAAGGCAGACTTCTAAAAAGAGTGAGACCCTATAATAAAATGGTATAGTGTGCCCTGAGAGGGAATCTGAACCAGTGTTCTGGTTTAATTGAGGTTTAGTTTACCCAGAATTTATCTGTAGCTCCATTGCTGACTCTGACATTCAGTGTGTCAGTTCAATGTTTCATGCTGTATTTAACCCACATTTAAAATAATACTAGTGATTATTACCCTCTTAACTAAGAGTTTGAACTCTCAGGAGGGGAAATTGTTTAAATTATTATTGACATGCTAATGAATTCATAGCAGGGCTACCACAGACACTGCCTAATTAAAAATCTGAATCAAAAGTAGTCTAAGATCCCAAGTAGGTAGCATAGAGGACATTCAACCACCTCCCATAAAAGGGGATATATGAAAGAATTATGATATCCAAGAAAGAGTTTAATTTGGTCAGCTCCAGCTCCCAGCTGATTATAGCTTTGATACAATATTTCAATGTTTTATTTTTAAATCTTAATTTTTTGGGTCAAAATTCTACAAAAAAACCAGCAAAAAAGCTATCTTGACTTTGAAAAACAAGCAGTAGAAATTATGAATAAATAACAGGAAATTAATATTCCTGTGTCTTGTGGCAGAACAGGGAATTTTTAAATTTTAATTCCATATGAGGACAAGAAGATCACCTCATAGATCACCACATGTGCCAAAAGATGACCTGGTGGGAAAAACTGGCCTGGCTTGTAAGGGAGCTTTTGCAGGAACTCAGTGATAAGAAAAGAGGGTGTATCACCTTTGCAAAGAGGGGCATGCATCTCAGGAATTGTTTAAGGATGTCGTTAGGTCATGCAGAAAGAAAATTAGAGAGGCAAAAACTCAATTAGATCTTAACCTGAACACTTCTGTAGAGGATAATAAAAAATGTTTTTATAAATACATTTATAGCAAAAGGAGGGGCAAGGAAAACCTCCTTATGATGGTGCTGATAGAGAGCAGACTAAACATGATGCAGCCGTGTGCCCAGGTAGCCAAGAAGGCCAATAGCATCCTGGCTGTATGCGGAATACTGTGGCCAACAGCAGCAGGGAAGAGATTGTCCCCCTGTATTTGGCACAGGTGAGGCTGCTCCTTGGGTCCTGTGTTCAGTTCTGGACCTCTTTCTTTAGGAAGGATGTCGAGCTGCTGGAGGGTGTCCAGAGAAGGGCAATAAGGCTGGTGAAAGATCAGGAGCGTGAGTCCTATGAGGAGCAGCTGAGGGAAATAGAGGTTATTCAGCCTGGAGTAAAGGAGTTTCAGGGGTGATCTTATCACTCTCTACAATTCCCTGAAAGGAGGGGATCGGTGTCTCCTCCCAGGTAACCAGCAACAGGACAAGAGGACACAGTCTTAAGTTGATTCAGGGGAAGTTTTAAGTTGGCCATCAAGAAGAATTTCTTCACAGAAAGGGTCATTGGAATGGGCTGCTCACAGAGATGGTGGAGTCACCATCCCTGGATGTGTTTAAGAAAAGCCTGGCTGTGGCACTTAGTGCCATGGTCTAGCTGACATGGTGATGTTCAATCATAGGTTGGACTCGATGATCTCAAAGGTCTTTTCTAATCTAGTTGATTCTGTGATTCTGTGTTTCTGTAATTCTGTAACTCTTGTTGAGCGGGCTTAATGATATGCTCCTAATTAAACTGGTTGCTATTACATCCTTTGTATAATATATCAGATTCTGACTTATCTCTACTTCTTTTTATTTCCTTTGTTTTATTTGCATTAGTTAAATGAAATTTTTATTTTCCAATTTTACTTATCCCCCCATCTCATCCATTTATACTGACAACATTTTCCTGAGATTTCAAAGTTATAATGCACATTCAGTCACATCTAAAATGGAGCAAATAAACTCATCTCAGAAATGCTATTCCCTAACATTCATAACTATTGTAGTATTTATTTATTCTTTGTTTCTTATCCTGTATTCCATCTTTTTCTATATTCATCTTTCCAAGATCTGTCCTTAATTCAGTGCACAGACTGAAGTATAGTACCTTTGTCATTTATCCTTTGAAAGATCAAATTTTTCTCTTTCTGTATGTATAATCTAATTGAATTTTATTCAAATGATTTACAGTTACTTCTCTGTCATCCATGTCTAACAAGCTCCACTCTGTTCTCGTTTTCTTTTTTATTTTCTTTAATTTTCTTTTAATTTTGAAATTATTCAGATGAAAACAGTGTCTGTAATAAAATGCTGATCTGTACATTTCAGCTACAGGAAACACTAAATATTGTTTTGCCTGTAAGATGCAACCTGATCAATCACTGACTGTCTATAGTCAATTAAATAGTAAATACAGTAAGATATACAATATTTAAACCATTGTCATACTTCAAGATTTAGAGCTGCCTTCAAAGTGCATAACCACATATATATTTTAAATACATGCCATATAATACAGATGCTTTCAATTTACAAGAAAAAGAATATTTAATTTTCTTTCTAGTAACATTGGGACTGTAGTCTGAGCTCTGATAGCATAACTAACTTCACTGTTCCAGTATTAATGAAGATTACACATTTCTGTCCATTTGATGTCTACTGTTCTTTGCTGTCTGCAAGTCTTGACCTCCATGAAAATTTTTTGCCCTCTACCAGAGAAAGCATTTTTTCCATTATGGACAATGACATTTCATTTCGTGTAAGAAAAAGTGGTAAACAGCTATCATGCATTTGAGAAGCTTAGCCACATATTTGAGGGACAAACTATCTCATATTGTTTGTGCCACACTGTCTTTGTTCCAGTGAGTCTTACAAAAAATGGCACAGAGTTTTTAATTCCTCCTTTACCTTTCATTTCCCCAGGAGGCAAGGAAGATGACTTTGCAGACTGGCCCTAGCCCTTGGATTGCTTGCTCTCTGTCCCACCCTTCGTCAGTGCGGGTATGTTTTGTTGCAAGCAAATGTGGAGCTCTGGGGTGGTCTGGTCTGGGGCGTCAAATGTTAAAGAGAAACAATATAATTATTATAGGTTTCAGAACTGAAGAGCTGATTCTTAATCAAAGCTCCTGATTGCTTTCCTAAATATAGCTATGTAGATGTACCCTTTCTAGTTTTGTTTTGTAAGGCTAATGGAAAAGGAACCGCTTCAGAAGGTGTATAAGGCATGAATTGTCTAATTCTTATTAGCACACTGGGTTTGCTTAGAGGGGCAAGTAATGCTTTCATTCCTTTCACTCTTTATCTATCTTAATAGAAATAATTGGATTAAAGTTTCTCAAATATGAGTGCAGAGGGTTGAACACAACTACCCTAACTGCACAGCTACTAAAACTTTTTTCCTCTTCCTCTTTCTCTGACCCTTCCATCTACTATGTGTGTTTGAACAGGAAAAGAGCGCTTCAGTCCTCTCTATGCTTACACATTTTCCTGGGATGTGAGACATATGGCTTCACAGCATAGGCCTTCCACATTCTGAATGACTGTGTGTTTTAACCTTTGACTGATGTGCTCCCAAAACAAGAAAGACATGGACCTAGTAGAGTAAGTCCGGAGCAGGGCCATGGAGTTGATCATAGGGCTGGAGCACCTCTCCTATGGAGACACGCTGAGAGCTGGGGCTGTACAGCCTGGAGAAGAGAAGGCTCAAGGGAGACCTTAGAGCACCTTCCAGTACCTAAAGAAGGCCTGCAAGGCTGGAGAGGGACTTTTCACAAGGAAATGTGATAATAGGACAAGGGGGAATGGCCTCAAGCTGAAGGAAGGCAGGTTTATATTATATATTAGAAAGAAATTTTTTACGGTTGGTGAGGCACTTGAAGAGGTTGCCCACAAATGTGATTGGACTCCCCATCCCTGGAGGTGTTCAAGGCCAGGTTGGATGGGGCTCTGAGTAACCTGGTCTAGTGGAAGATGTTCCTGCCCATTTTTAAGGTCCCTTCCAGCCCAATCCATTTTATGATTCTATGATTCAACAAAAAGGAAGTGCCCACTAAAAAGAAAGGACTTTTTTGTAGAGAACAATCCTGCTAACATGGCCTGAACTCTTCCTTGTGGATATACATGGATCTTATGCAGGAGCTTGGCTTTGGTTCTATTTTGGGTTTCCAAGTTGTTTTGAAGCTAAGCTCTGGAAACCTGACACGTAGGAACGAGTGAAGCATTTGATTGACTAGATCACTTAGGCAAGCCAAAGTTAATGACAGAACATGTATTTTGGAAGCATTAATGGTCTGTTTTAAGCCAATGGATGTTTCCAATTAATCACGTTGAAGCAATTTGATTTTGGTAAAATGTTCCAGACCCAAAAGTATGGGAATTTATTGTGATATGTCTGTCAGCAATAAATGTCTAAAGTCTACATTTGACCATGTCAGCATTTTCTTTTCTATAACAGCATTTGATTTTCTTACAACATTTACTTTTGCCCAAACCTTGATTTTTCCACTCTGCAAAATGACATCTCCTTGATTTATTTTATTATCACATTTTCAAGAGTTATCAAGCAGTTCAATGATTGCATTAATTTTTCATAACCTCACTTCCACTTTCAAACATATTGCTTGTCAACATAATTACTTTTTATAATCAAATGAAAATATTTACATGTACTTTAAGAATCACCTGTATCTCAACTTAATTTACTTTTAAAAATTTAAATCTAATCACAAATTGCATTTTAGAAATTATAGATGTCACATTTTTATTTGCTTAAATGACAGAATTTTATGTAAGGACATTTGAGAGTTAGCACAATTTAAACCAATGCAGGTAATGTGCAAATTGGAAATAAAAAGAACAAACAGGTGTCCAGAATTTTAATTAGCAAAAGTATAAAAATAAGTTATACCAGTTTTTAAATGTTCAATGAAAATAATAAAAAAACTTGAATTTTCTCTAAAATCCAAGGGGAAAAAAGAGTTTTTAAAGAGATGAAATTAAAAAGGTATGCCATATGGTAAAATTATCAGGCTCCAGTCAACTTTGTTTGGGACTATGGTGGACTGACACCATTGCTGTCTGCCAGATGCCTGCCCAGCTGCCTTATCCATCTTCTCAGAAGAATGGGAGACAAAATATGATGGAGAAGCTCATGGGTTGAGACGGACAGGGAGATGCCTCACTGTGAGAGACTGAAGTGCTATGGTTAATGGCTTAAGTATTATTAGAAAGGACTTTTGCCCATTATGGTAGAATTGTATAAAGAAGCTGTGAGCACCAAAGTCCACCCCTCCCTGAATACACTTCCTGAGGAGAACTTTGGACTATGAGTTAAGCTGCCTAAGGGAGAATGAGCTAGGATGAAGGTGACTCAAGTGCAATTATCTCAGGTCTAGGGAGAAGTCAACAAGGTTGGAGGAGAAGAATGTATCCACAAAGAAAGCCAAACCCAGCAAATCAGCTCTGGCTGGGATTGGGGGAGGAGGAGAGTTTTTGGGTGTGTGGCATAACCTCTGGTCAGAGAGAGTGAAAACGCATCCTCCCTTACACAAACTGGCTCAGTGGTAAATGCCCCCTGCCCCCACCTCCCCTGTTAGGTCACAAACACATAGGACATTCACATGAGAGGCAGCTGAGGAGGTGTCATAATCCATCAAAAACCCCTGAAGCGTCCCCCAGACTGATTCCTGAGGCCTTGCACCTATGATTGCCTGTGATGCAAAGGGATACAACTGATCCAGAGTGTGTTGCCAGAGACTGTGTCAAATTTGTCCCCCCCAGGGGAAGGACCTGAGTATTCCCACCTGTTCCAAACATCTATTAATCTAATGAACTCTATGTTTTACTGTATGGTCATCCGCAGAAGACGAGAAGAAGATCAACAGGACACCATCAGATTCCATGGAGTGGTGATATTTTCTACTTAATCTGTCTCTCTGGCACTCTCTTTCTCTCCACCTTCCCCCTTTCTCTATTTTTTTTTCCCTCTCTGTCTCTACCTCACATTTACTGTTAAACAAAATCCATACTATTGACTTTGGCATATGGTCTCATTTGCACCCTAATTCAGTCAAAGACCTTTCTCTAATAATTTTAATAACCACATCTTAACACCCACTGATTAATCTCATGGCAAAAAAGACTCAATTTAGTAAAAAAAAAAAAAATAAAAAAATTATTGCCACTTCATTACAGAGTAGAAAAGTAAAAACTGTAAACTAAACCAAGAACAACTTTCCTCCAAGCTCTATTTCATTCCTGACTCTTTGACCTCATCTTCCCTGAGCAGTACAGAAAAGAAAATTAATGGGGATTGTGGTTAGTCCTCATCTCTTCTCCTCCTTCCTCTTCCTGCTGTTCCTCTGCTCCAGTGTAAGCTCTATCCCAAGGAATACAGTCCTTCAGAAACTTTTCCAATGTGTGTCCTTTCTGTATGCAGGAATATGTCAAGGACTGCTCCAGCGCAAGTCCTTTCCATGTGTAGAGTCCTTCAGGAAGAGAGGGTTGCAGCACTAGTCCTTCATGAACTTTCCAAAAAACCTGCTTCTGTAAGGGTTCTGTTCTCCATGGGCCCACAGGTCCTGATGGCATCCCGCTCCATTATGGGATCTTCCATGGGATGCAAGGTAGATATTTGCTCCAGCATGGTCCATCACAGGCTGCATGTGGACAGCCTGTGTCACAATGGCCTCTCCACAGGCCACAGGGAAATCTCTGTTCCAGTGCCTGAAGCACTTCCTCCTCTATGGATACTAGTATCTGAAGGGCTTTCTCTCTCACATTTTCTCACTCCTCTCTCGCAGCTCCTGTGCATCATTTTTTACCCTTTCCTAAATATAATGATGAATTGATGAATGGATAGAGAGCAGAGCTGAAGAGAATTACTTGGGTAATGTACACTTGCAGCCTGTAAAGCCAACCATATCCTGAGCTTCATAAAAAGAAGTCTGGCCAGCAGGTTGAGGGAGATGATTCTACCCATTTACTCTGTCTTTGTGAGAGCCCATCTGGAGTACTCCATTCAGGCCTGGGGTCTCTGGTAGAAAACGGACCTGTTAGACCAGGTTCAGAGAAGGGCCATGATCAGAGGGCTAGAGCACCTCTCCTCTGAAAAAACAGGCTGAAAGATTTGAATTTGTTCCATATGGAGAAGAAAAGGCTCCAGGGAGACCTAATGCAGCCTTTCAACATGTAAAATGAGATTATTAGAGAGTTGGAGAGAGACATTTTCCCAGTGCTTGTAGTGAAATGACAAGGGGGTAATAGTTCTGAACTGAAAGAAAGTAGGGTCAGACTGGGCATAAGGTAGACATCATTTACAATGAGGGTGGTGCAACGTTGGTATAGAATACCCAGCGAAGTTGCGGATGTCCCTAGTCGTTAGAAGTGTTTAAGGTCAGTTTGGATGGGCATTTGAGCAACCTAATTTAGTTAAAGATGTCCCTCCCCATGGAAGGGGATTGGATCTGATGATCTTTAAAGGCCCTTTCCATTCCAATCCATTTGATGGTCCTATGTTTCTGTGATTGATTGCCATTTAGATACATCTAGATTGATGCCATTTGATTATCCAAAACTGTATCTTGAACTGTGAGTGCAATAGGATCATAAAACTCCCTGGAAGAAAGATAATGTACATCATGGTTTTAACTGTGTATTTCCAAAAATTGTTTTACAAATGTTGATGGTAAATTCTCTTGTCATGGGCCAGAGCTCCTCAGGCAGTGAAGTTTTCCCTAGCTGTACAGCAAATCAAGAGAAACTATTTGTGTGGTAAAAGGATATGGATTATCAAATTAATTTAGAATTGTACTGTTGTTATCAGGAAATGCAAATTTAAATGGATTTTTTTCTTGCTGGTTCCCTTTTATTAAATTGGGGAATTCTTGAAGTTGTGAATGATTCTGTAAAAGGAAATTCTCAACTATAATTTCTTGTATATGGAAGCATCAGTGATACAGGAAAATAAGAATGATACAAGAACTGAAAATCGAACTAGACACAAGGAGTCTGGGAAAACTCAAAAACCAAACAAAACTCTTATTTTTTTTACAGAGTTGAAGTATTGTCACTGCAAAAAACAGGTAGAAGTTGCAAAAGTTTTAAGCCCAAATGCACAGTACTTTGACTAATACCCTGGATATAGCAGCTTCTGAAGGTGCAGACAGTTCTAACATAACAGCTTAACTGAAGTGATACTAGACTGGTAGAAGCTAAGCTACAACCAAACAGACAAGGCAGTAAAAAGAGCTTATGTTTTGTCAATAATAACAGAAGTGTGGCTAGTACAGCAGCAACGTGGAGTAGGCACTTCCAGTCAAGCATGAAAAACAAAATGAAAAAGAGCAGCTTGTCAGAGGGGTAGGAAAAGGAGAAGAGGAAAACAAGACAAATAGAGGAACAGAGGCAAATATGTTTCACTTCACATGTTTGTTTCCTTGCACACTGAGATTTGCTTTAGCATTGTCTGAGTGCCTAATTAGCTAGATCTGTAAGCATGTTGTGCTTTGAAATTCATGAGTTACTGCAAGATATGCTGCTGCATTAGGAAGATTTTTTTTTCTTTTTCTGTTCATGTAGCATTGGGAGGATTAATACAAATACAGGGAGGGCATCCACTTTAAAAATAGTGAGGGAGTAATTGACCAGGTATTTCCAACTAATTAGGCCCTGAAAGAAACAGAATGTACCTATTGTATTTTTCACAAGCTCAATATCACCAATAGCATTTCTAGAGATATGATCAAATTTTTGAAATCTGGCTCTAAGACTCCACCTATTATGTATATGTTTGGAGATTACTGGAAAAACTGGATTCTAACAAATGCAAAATTTGTGTTAATATATTCTGCATTTTCCTTAACAGAACATATTAAACAGAACCTTTTTGTACTTCATTTTTTGCTCTGTAAATACATAAGAATGAAAAATGAGATTTGAATATTTTGAGGAGTTGTTGAATTAAATACTTTGAGGACATCTCTATTTACAAATTAGACAAAAAATTTTAAAAAAGACTGACAATGAAAATTACAGTCTTTTAGAAAGTAACCCAAACTTCATGTTAAAATTTAATCTGTATAGTAATTAATCTTCAGTCTTGGACTATAATGGTTGAAAGAGGCTATAATCTCTTTGGGAACCTGTGTAATGTTCATTTGAAGGTTTCTGTCTTGTCTGAGATTGACAAGAAAAGTATTCTTATCCAAAAAATTCCTTGAAGATTTCTGACAGTACATTGGTGTTACTTTTATATTGACAAGTGCATTTTCTTCTGGATCACTTCTCACTTGAATATACATTTATCATGTCATTGAAGCTACTGTAAACAGAGCTTATATTATTAAAATGTAAAGCTAAGAAAGAACTTGATAATTTTGAAATAGATGGTTAAATCTAAAGATACAGCAATTGAGTTCTTAAAATCTCTCTGAAAATCTGGTCTCTTATTTTGCTTTTCATGCTTGACTAGAAGTGCCTCTTTACATTGCTACCATACTATTCCTGCTTCTGTTACTATTGGGAGGAAAAATGTACTCTGAAAATAGTGCCTTGTCTGTTTCATCATACCTTAAGTTTTACCTTTCTACTCTCATTTCAACTAAGCTACTGCATTAGAACAATTTTCACCTTCAGAAGCCACTACACCTAGAGTCAGTGAAGCCACTACATTCAGGTTTGTTTATTCTGAGGATAGAGGAAAAGGAAATGTAATTTGCCTCATAACAACTTCTGACTATGATTTGGCTTCAGGCTTTCTTCTGTGTATTCTTCCGTTATCAGATTACCAAATCAACCAAGTTCTTGTAGTAACAAACAAAGCAACCCAAAATTCACGTCTTTGTCATTATTCATTCTCCAACTGCTCAGTATGAATACTTGTAGTCAAGATTCCTCTGAAATTAACTTCAGTACAATCTGCACATTTTCAAACTGATATATAGAGGTTGTTAACAGAAACCTGAATTTCTGTGTACTATGCCACAAGTTGTTTTCTTTCCTCATATTTTTCAAATAAAGCTGTTACGGAATGGCTTTCCCAGCAGGGTGGATTAGGTTGAAAAGGTTGTAAAGAAGAAATTTATTCCTGAAATGCAGACACAAAGGCCTGCTGTATCACTGTGGGAATCCAACAGTTAACCATATGAAGATTTAGAACCATTAATTATACATATTTGTGTGGAGAAAGTAAATTAATGCTGTTCTTCAACCTTGCTGGAGATTAGATATGAAATTCAATGCAAATCTTGGTAAGAGCAGTGTGTCTGTCAAGCTGTGGAAATTCTGTGAATTCCCCTTTCAGGATGCTTACAGGAAGAGACAAAAGGTGTTTCATGCTAGTAAATACCATTCTCTTCTACACCTAAATATCAGGAATTTTTCTTCAAAGAAATCACTAAGTCCAAATTTCCTGAGGCATTTAATCATATTCCACTGATTCAAGTAAAATTAAAAGACAATACAGGTTTGAGCACACAGTGTAAAATTTAAAACAAGCAAAAAAAAACCAAAACACAAAACTAACAAACAAAACAAACAATCCCTACTCACCTCCCTAAAAAGTCCAAACCAAACACCCAAAACAAAACCAAAGAAAAACCAACAAAAAGAGTAGAGCAAAATTAGCAAGCTATGCAATGCACTTACACTCTGGAGGTACATTACCATGCCTTGCTCATAATTAATTAATGATATTTAATTATTTGCAAGGATTCCTTTATTTTCTCTCTTCCCAGCAGAATGCTAGTGGGAATATGCAGAAAATTTCAACATGAGTGACTAACTGAGTAAAAACCTTTTTTTTTTTTTTTTAAACTTGTAGTACTTGGTGTTATTTGTAGATGAGTGATTTTAAAGGAAGTACAATCACAGATCCTCCCACACCCCCATGAGAAAATCATTGCTGGCAGTGACCTTGTGGATCACAGTATATCTATATCATAAAGAAATGGAGTCTATAATGGGAAGGAGGTTGCTATTGCATAAGGCATCATTTAATCTTGGTGTAAATGACAGTGTACTTCAGTGCTCAAATATGCTCCGTTTTGCTTTTTGTTCAACTTAACTCTCTGATTAGTTATCTAAGAATCACAGAATGGGAAGGGACCACAGAGGATCATCTGGTCCAACATCGCTTCTCAAGCAGGGCTATCCTAGAGCACTTTACATGGAATAGTGTCCAGATGGTTCTTGAATATTTTCAGTGAGACTCCACTCCATTATGTCATTTGTTCTAGTGCTTGGTCACTTGCAGAGTAAAGAAACTCCTCCTCATGTTGAGCTGGAACATCCTATGCATCAGTTTCTGTCTTTGCCTCTTGTCCTATTGCTTGGAATCCTCATCATATCCTGGCTCCACCATTCTGACACCCTCCTTTCAGATACTTATTTATAGATGTTGATGAGTCCCCTCTCAGTCATCTCTTCTCAAGTATGAACTGGCATAGCTCCCTTGGCTTTTTTTTGGAACAGAGATACTTCAGTCCTTTAATCATTTTTGTAACCCTCTGCTTGACCTGCTTCAGGAGCTCCATGTCTCTCTCTTCCTGAGGAGCCCAGAACTGGACACAGCACTCCAGATGTGCCTCACCAGGACTGAGCAGAGGGGCAGCATCACCTCCCTTGGCTTGCTGGGAATGCTATTCCTAAAGCACCCCAGGATACCATTGGCATTTTTGGCCAAAAAGGCACGGACTCACGGACACCTGGTTGTCCACCAGGATGCCCAGGTCCTTTTCCACCCAGCTGCTTTCCAGCAGGTCAGCCCCCAGCCTGTAGTGATGCATGGATCTATTCCTCTCCAGGCTCAGATCCTGCATTTGCCTTTGGTGAACTTCAGACAGTTCCTCTCTGCCCCTGTCTCCAACCTGTCAAGGTCCTTCTGAAAGGCTGCACAGCATCCTGGGGGATTGGCCACTCTTCCCAGCTTTGTGTCCTCAATGAATTTGCTGAGGAGGCATCTACTGCTTCATCCGAGTAATTAAGGCTTGGGTCCAGTATTGAACCTTGGGGAACACCACTAATGACAGGCCTCCAACTAAACTCTGTGTCACTGATTATGGCCTTTTCATGTCTGTGTGGAGCATTATTTAGTGCATAAGTAGTCCTGAAAACATGGCAAAACACATACGCAGATATAGATAAACATTTGATACCTTTTCTCCAACCAGCGCACTTGCAGAGCAGCTTGACAGGAGTATTAAGACTTACTTCCCTCTAGTGAGAAACGGCAGCAATTGCACTTTTTAGTGTAGCTTTTACATCCTGACCATGTCTTCTGAGCTCTTTGTAAGGCTTCCTCTTGTTCAGTTTCTCCAATTATCTGGAACTTTCCTGAACTTTCTTTCACCACTGTAGGTGGTGTTACTAATTATCTTATTTTAGACTCTATCTCAGCTTTGAAAATTAATATATTTCATGTGTGAACTATTTTGTGACTAATGGTTCACACCATTATTTCTTGTGAACATATGTTGTTTGTTTGTTGTGTGGTGTGGACAGAATACTGAGTAGTTATTTGTTCCTGATTGACTAAAAATTAATTTAATGTTTTTTCTACACCTTTCTTCCATGGAAGCAGTGTTTCTATCCAGTCCTCCAAGAATTAAATTTCACCGCAGATAAAATGTGATGATGAAAGGAGAGATTAAAAAAAAAAGTAGACTTAGAAAAATATACTATAATATAACCAGTTTAAAATAAAGTCTGTATCTGTCTCAGCTCCTGAAAAATTTTTGGAACGCATATGGTATTTTGGAGGTATGGCATTCTGATTCTACAATTTATAGCTGAAAAGTTTAATACTTTTATAATAAACATTAAAAGGGTTGTAACATGATCGGGAAACTTGTGACTGTATTTATACCTGGGTTTTGGTTCAGCAGCAAATCAAATTGTTTTGAAGCAAATCCCTCAATCATGTTTACTGCAGATTGGATGTTTTCCAGAATTACTTCAGAGATTGCAAAGATACCTTGCCGAGGAAACTGACCCAGGATGTCTGCTTCAGATGGACAAATGTACTTCCACCCCATTAAGATGTGTTTAGTCCTTCAGACAGCTTCATATCAATTACATGGGGAGGATTGTTGATCCATGGGGACAGGATATATCTTGTATGAGGTAAAACTCTGAAACAATGTAAAATGTAGCTATAGGGCTTTCAGCACTAACCAAGCTATTGATCCTACTGCCCTGAATGACTTGATAATACCCTGTGCTATGGTACAGCACAGCTCTTCAGAGCAAATGCTGTTTGCTCCTGAATGCCAGGACTTGGAACAGCTCAGGATTTAAAACAAGCAGGTGATAACTTCATTGTGAAATATGATAATGGCAGCATTTGAATAAAGAAAAATTCTGAGATCATCCATTTTGTACATCCCAAATTGGAAGTTATTTGTACAACCTCTTGGCTGATGAGGTGAGGGACTAATTATAATGATTATGCAATCAAGAATAAATTCAACCCTCTCCCATATGTTGTGCAAGTGAACAAGAGGAAAAAAATAAGTGAGGAACTAATGAAGAAGATAAATGTAAGTATTCTGGTGGTGCTAGACACTTGTGGAGACATGGAAGCGTGTGGATGTTGCCTTCCTTATGTTCTATTTTATCACAATTCTAGAATGCATGCTACCAAGTTACCAACTCCATGGCAAAAGGGATAACTATAAATGTCTAAACATTCACACTTTCAAAGTAAGCAAGTTCTGAAGTCCTTTTCCATTTGTAGTTAGACAGCTCCCTGACTTAAATAGCAGGCCTGAATACGAGGTCAGGGATCTGCTCCCAAAGACTACTTTGCATTCTAAAGCTTGAACAAAACTCTGAGTCAAGCCCTAACATGCTTCTCAAATTGTTTGTATTAGAACTGTAAAGCAATCTAGATAACCTTGTTGTTTGATCACTGAAATTTGACAACCCCTTTATAATCAGCTAAAGGAGGATATGCTAGAGCCTTGCTGACAATGCAGCTCCAATAAAAATTATGAATTAGCACATAGTAGGTTAACAAAAATAATTCACTGATTGTCATAATAAGAAAAGCAGAAGGCATCAAATTAAATCATAAGGCAACAAATTAAAATGTAACCTAAATTAAGAGACTGTTGCCTTAAACATGTCAGACATTTAAGAGAATTATTATGTGCTCAAAAGCACATAAAAACTTTCCTTAAGAACTGATAAAGAATTCTGAAAACATCATCAGTGGCCTTTCTGCATTATTTCTATTTGAAATCAACTGACAAAACCTTGTAGTGTTTTGTTAGGTGGAGTACATTCATGCCAGGTAATGCCCAGAATCTCTAGCTCTAATTTGGTCACAATTTTCTGTCATCTGTGAGATAGAGTTTGCCCAGTAGATTTGGGATTAAATATTCACTTGTTTATTTTCTACAAAATGAATAAATTATCTGTAACTTCCCACTTTTACCAAATGAACAAACCTACACAATTAATAGTAAAACTTATACATAATTAATCAGTGTAGCTGAAGAAGTAGCTTAGCTGCTTTTTATCTCTGGGCAGAAATCCAGCATCTCCACAGTAATTCACGTCAGACTAATAGACAGTATCTCTTTAAACATACTTAACCTTGCCCTTACTACTACAGCATACAAGTCTAATGTTGGTTTGTCCTTTGAAATACGGAGCCATTCATTTAGGACAAGAACAATAACTTATTTTTTTACCAGAAGCAGCAGAAGAAAGACCATAGTGGCAAGAATTAGAAAACAGGACATAAATATTCAACTATACCATCAGATTTTTTTCTGATAAAAATGGGAAATCTTCAGGAGAGTGCCTTATTTGGACTTTCAGCTTTGCAAAAGAAAGCAAGATAAAAAACATCCCATTAAGTGTCTGTTAGATATCTCTTGAAAAGAATGCACAGATATTGTTTAATATATTCAAAAGAAACATGGCCAGCAGGTTGAGGCAAGTGGTTACACCCCTCTGCTTTGGTGAGCCCCTACCTGAGTGCTGCATTCAGCTCTGGGGTCCTCAGCACAAGAAGGACATGGACCAGCTGGAGAGAGTCCAGAGAAGGCTCATCAAGATGATTAGAGGTGTGGAGCACCTCTCCCATGAGGAAAGGCTGAAAGAATTCAGGTTGTTCAACCTGGAGAAAAGAAAGGTTCATTGTGACCTAATTGCAGCTTTCCAGTACCAGAAGAGTGCCTACAAGAAAGATGGAGAGAGACTATTTACCACAGCATGTAGTGACAGGACATGGGGGAATGGTTTTAAACTGAAAGAGAGTAGGTTCAGATTAGACATTAGGAAGAGATCATTTATTTTGAGGGTGGTGAGGCACTGGAACTGATTTTCCAGAGAAGCTGTGGATGCCCCATCCCTCAAAGTGTACAATATAGAATTGGATGAAGTTTTGAGCAGCCTGGTCTTGGGAAAGGCAGCCCTGCCCATGGCACAGGGGTTGGAACTACATGGTCTTTAAGGTCCCTTCCAACCCAGGCCATTCTATGATGATCTGAAAAACACTCAAATTTTACTTCCTTAACATTGCAAATGTATTCTGGTAACTCTCCTTATTCAGTATTCCTCCTGCTTTTGCTTCTACCAGAATTTAAAATTGCCATGTTCTTGCTCTTAATTCTTTCTTTTTTCTTTACAAGACCACACACACTTACAGATACACACTAAAAAGCTCCAGCCATTGTGAGCTGAGAAAGGAAATTCAGTACAGAACTTTAAAGGACAGATTTGGATGCAATATTAAGTGTGAGGATGAAGCAGACTGCAGCCCCTGCAGAGCTACAACAGATATGCTAACAGCCTGTGTGAAAGTGGGTCTCAAAGCCCTTCATCCCTGTGCATTTCTTCCTCTCTTTTCATTGCTTGTTAATTCTGGTTTTGAAAAGAAAAGCTGGAAGACTTCAAATGCCCATAGCAATTCAGGCAAGAGGAAATTACTGAAATAGTAAGGAAAGAACTTCTAGAGAGTACAAATTGTCCAGCAGTTATTATACTAAAATGCCATAATGGCAATTTGGATTAAAATTTGCTTTCTGCTGCAGGCTCCCTCAGATTTTAAACAATTAGTTTGATTCTTGGATCTTTCTTCCCATTCTGTAGAGTGGAACTAATAATGCAAATAGATTTCTAATAGAAAGCATCACTGTGACACACACAGGTAACAAGCTGGAGAACTTATATATATCTTGAGTTGGAGATTCATAGTCTAATATATCTGTACTTATAAAAATGGGACATTTTTGATATCTGGCTCATGCCTACAGAAGAAATTAAAGTCCAAAAGAACCTATTTTGTCCTAACACTCTTTATTACCTCTTAAAGTACAGACGACCAAGTCTGGGCTTATAGGGACTATATTTTGCCTTGTACAATATGGGTTATTTTTCATTCACAAATTCTTTCTAGTAAAAGCATAATTAAATAAAAATGTATTTTGACATATTTTTAAATTAACACAACTTTTTAGTCCACAGTAGTTCTAACATTTTTAAAAAACTTATAAGAAATCATCGAACTCAGAAGAAATCACACCAAAAAATTCTGCTGTTTTTCAAATCTGGTTGATTAAGGTCTGTTCATCTTAACAGACTTAGTGTTTGTAAAACATATGGGTAACATTGACAACTTAAATATATGTATACAGAAAAATACACAATTTTATGCAGTTCCTAAATCATTCTACAAACTGCTAAACAAACTGGACTGTTAATTCCCTTGTAAGCTAGCAAGTTTACAATCCAGGGATGGATTGAAAAATTACTTGCTGAATTCCATTAATATC
Source organism: Pardalotus punctatus (assembly GCA_013400915.1). Lineage (NCBI taxonomy): Eukaryota > Metazoa > Chordata > Aves > Passeriformes > Pardalotidae > Pardalotus > Pardalotus punctatus. The sequence goes on along the minus strand of VZTX01028737.1, from coordinate 915,842 downwards.
AATAGTCCTAATATCTGCTTAAGTTGTTGCCAACAGCAGCCCTCTTGCATATTAGTTTATTTTAAATTTTATTTTTATTCCATGTAAGTAGTGTATGTGTTTCATTTGAGGCTATTCAGCAAACCTTCCCTGATAAACAGTAGTGAGTTTTCAATTATTTGTGCAAATTATGGACCACGTGTTTTAGGTGGGTGAGTACTCTTCCATTACACATGTTTCAATAAACACCAATCCTGCATTCGGTGTCTCAAAAAAGGTTCATAACTATATTCTTCTTATTGTAGTCACAATAGAGAAAACCTGGAGCTTCCAATAAAGCTGAGCTGCAAAGGTACTCAACTAACAAATTTTAGAATTTCAAAGTCATCTGTTTTTTTCTCTTAACTTTCTTCTACCTTCCAGTTTCTATTGAGCTGCTCAGAGTAATGTTAAAAAGATGTAGATATGGTAACTTTTCCTCAGTAATGTCCTTTCCCATAATAAGTGTACATTATTAGGACACTTTCCTCTCCTGGGGAGCTTTTCATTTGATTTAACACACACGTATAAACCATTTTATGAATAATGTATTTGGAGCTAGATCCCCAAACACAGTTAAGAAAGGAAGTAATAAAGAGAGAGTCCGTTTCTGAGAGTGTGCAAAAGGACTCCATAAAATCATGTCCCCTATGTTGCTGTAAATATGTTCCCAGCTGGCAACCTCTGTCCAAAGTGTAGGTGGAATAACGTTTCTGCCACTGCTTAAGCAGTAGCCAACAGAGATGCTAAGTAACAACCTTAAAGGAGCATGACAGATTGCTCAGTTCTCCATGTAGAGAATAATGTAATCTGCTGTGAGACATTTTACACAATGCCTCCCGCTGCTCCATCTGGGCTGCTGAGCACCGGTGGTTCACTCAGTTGTGTAGCAGTCAAATATGAAGGCAATTTCTGACAGCAGAATTATTTTTTTTTAATGAATAGATGCACACTAAGGGATGCTAGCAACATTATATTTCAGTTCCTAATTATTCATTAAAATATTAAGCTGAATTTACTTTTAAAGTCATGAGGCAGTTAGAAGCCTAGAAGAGATCTCTGAGCTTGCATCAAACCTGTTATGGGGAAAGTGGTGATGGTAAGTAAGTTCTTACTTAAAAGATCTTCAATAGGATACATTCAGAATCATAAATTGCTTATAGATGGATTTAATGTGTAGTGATTATTAGCTACATTATTCTCCTGTGATAAAAACCAAAAAGATTCCATTTGCTTTTTCTTCCTAGAGTTACAAGTAACAGGACTTTCACTATAATCTTATTGTCCTCTTCAGCTATAGACAATGAACAGAAAATAATTAAAGCAAATAAATTTATGTAAGTATGCTAATGATGGTTGTGTAAAGGTAGGAATTGGAATTTTTTAAGCTGTTGCCTGTGACCTCCAGTAACATGTACAAACACTGTGGGCTCTGAACTTACATGCAAAGCCCTCATTTATGAAAAGAACAGATCTCTCTGGGAAGAGGACCCAAGAATTCATACTTTGAAATTTAGATGCATTTAATGGGCAAAAGAGGCTTATGTACAAAAATCACCTCTCTTTTTTTTTTTTTTTTTCCCAA
>VZTX01028737.1:883009-914184 GCA_013400915.1 Pardalotus punctatus | reverse complement strand
TACAAAAATCCCCTCTCTTTTTTTTTTTTTTTTCACAAAAAATCTTGCTTTTTTTTTTTCTTTTTAAGACTTCAGTCCTCTTCATAAACCTGTCTTTCTCCATAGTTACTCAGCATCTTCTGTTTCTTTAAATTAAGTTAAGTGTCCTGTATAATAAAACTAATGTTTACTCCTCTTGACAAATATTCTTTCTAACACATTCCAGGATATGCATTAGCTTTCTCGAGCCCTTGTTGCATGAGAGTTAATCATACCAGGTTTGGAGCAGCAGATATAACCAGAGACTGATATGGTACATCAGATCATGAGCTTTATTTTTCAGTTATAGATCTGATAGCAAGAGACTGGTGGTATCATTCTGGGTGCACCGGTCTTCTGCCTTGAACCATTTCATTTGAACTTCTATGTCTCTGGGAATCCAGAATTCTGTCAAGAGGTTTTCTTCCTGCAAATATATGATGTTTTCTAATAATTCTGGTTGGGTTTTTCCTTCAGCTATTCACATGAACTGCTTTATTTCAGTGTGATTTAATGTAATTTTACACTTGAATTCTACTCCGTAGAATATTCTTGAAATAATTGTTTTGGAAATGAAAGTAAAGCCAGAGTACAAATATCTGAATTTTTTATTTTGCCTCCCACTTTCCTCTTGATAACTCCCACTTTCCTCTTGATAATTCATAGACTACCAAAACACCCAAGGTTTATGAAGGGACCAGAGGTCTTAAAAAAAAAAAAGGAAGAATCTTAGTTTAAAAAAAAAAAAAAAAAAAGAAAGGAGGATGAGAGGTGATTTTTGTATTTGTAGATAGCATAAATACCAGGGAAGAAATCGTGATATTGCAGTTAAGGAACATAGCTCACACAAAGTTGAATCAAAATGAACCAGGTGAAAATTATAAGATTCCTAGTTACCAAAACAAAGAGATTTTCTATGTTAATAAGAGATCACAACACATTTAAGAAAGGGATGTGATGTGATGTGATTAGTACTTGTAACAGTGGAAATCTAGACTCTCTGATCCAGGAAATTTTTTCTAGAAGGCTCTCCTTTTGTTTTTAGGGCATTTGTCATTTGGGCTGACAGTTTGCAGAGATTAAATAGAATTTAATAGTAAGAATTGGCGAGCCAAATTAATAAAGGTAAAAGTATTATTCTATTACCCAATTTATGACAGGTTTCGAAGAAATTACAGCTCATTAGTCCTTTAGAGAAAAAGGCAAATGTCTCTTTGTACAGGCACCATTTTAAGAGGAGATAGAGTGAAAGCATAAAAACCTCTACATTTGAACTATGGTCTTTATTTATATTGAAATACAAAACTCCTTATTTCCAGCTAGAATTATTTACAATGGTCAAAGCAAGAAACATTCACTCTCTTCCCAATATTCTTTTTTCTCTTAAACAAGTCCCAGTCTGAAAGTTGTGAACTTCCATGAAATCACAGAATCATCTGCATGATAACGATAGCAGCCTTTGCCATGCTCCAGCTTTCTGGCAGCTTGCTCACAGAATATCTTTATATACTGTAGGTCTCCAGTAGGAAGAAAAGTCATGGTACCCAGCCACTATTCATTTGGAAAAAGATAATAAAGTACAGATAATTGTGTTACTTACATCTCCTCATGGCTGCTGTCATTTTACACTGATCTCATCCTAACTATATCAGGACTGCTTGTAGAAATGCTGTATTAACAGAAATTTATGTTTTGTTTCCATATTTTCAAAATGTAAATTCTCCTTCCAGCTATCATGTAGAAATATCATTCTTTCCAGTGAAAAGTATCACTGGTAAACATCTCAAAATATGTCTGGAAATAATGTCTGTGTTGAAACCTATTCTAAAAATGTATTCAAATGCAAGTGCACAAGAAAGCACTATATTGGAAAAATGCTATTTTCTAGGTGGTGAGAGAAAAGAATCTCAAGGAGATCTCATAAAACCAATGCTGTAACTTTCACTAAACCTTTTCATCTTAATTCTGTCTCGTTGTACAACAAAATGTGGTGTCCAAAAGATACTCCTGACTTCTCTAAAAAGGACAGTTCCTTACTAGTGACAGTACCCCTGGAGAAGAATTAATGAAATATATCTTTTCAAGAAAATAAATAGATAGGACTTAGGTTATTTTTGCTTGATCTGGATGACTATACCTGTTCAAGCTATAGCTCAGTGAATGTATGCTTTTCATGCAAGGAGAGAAACTTCTTGCTTGGACCAGAGAAAAGAGCAGGGCAAAAGTTACATCCCTCAGTCTTTTTTCATTTTACTGTTCTCCTGATCTGGTTGAAAATGTTGCATGCAGAGACCAAAAAACTGCAACCCAAATTATATAGACTCAAAACTCATCACAGCCTATTTCAATAGATTATAAACTTTTATTTATTTTCTGAAATAGATGGGAAGTGCATATTTTTCTACATATAGTTATTTAAGCATGGTAAATTAGTCACAGGATCTGTATCTTGTATCAGCTCTCTGATTCTCAGGTTTCCATCAGCTGAAACTTTTCAGCTCTTTTGTCCTGTCACAACCTTACATTAACTTCATAATCATCTATTGATATTTTGTTACATACTATTGAACTAAACATTGTGGTCTCAGCTCTGTGTAAAAGAAGCATCATAGGAATTACATTATTACTTTGTTGCTTTTGTATGATAACTTTCAGCAAAAGACCTAGGGTAGAACTAAATATTTAACAGTACTTTGTGACCAAAAAGTGAAAATACCATAATGACTACCTAACATACTTGAGTAGAAATGCTTTAGTTTTTATCACTGCAGTGTCAGTTTTCAATAAACAAATTTATTTCAAGAGTCCAGAACTGGTAAAAACTGGTACAAATAAAAAAATCAAATTTAATAAAATAAAAGCTAGTATGATAAAGTGAGTTTTAGAACCAGCTCTCACCCAAGTTTTGTTGTGTAGTTTCTTTATTTGAAGACTGATAACAAGTCCATATAAACTGACTTCTTTTACCTTTTAAAAGAAGACTGATTATTATTTTGACATCTTAAGAGAGGAGGTTGTTAAAAAAAAGGCAGCACCATTTGGTATAAAATTATATAAGTTCTGCATATGTTTTATTCATCAAGCAAGGCATGCTAATGACTTTACAGAATGTAAAAAATCCCAACTTTCTGCCTGATGAACTATAATCTAGACAGATAAACATGAAGAGATGAAAGGGCAAGTCAAGAGGAAAAGTTCTGCTTTCGTTTATTTGACACAAAACATGGAGTTTCATCAAGCATAAAGAAATGGGGTAACAAACTGTAAAGTTTGTAAAAAAAGTTCATAAAATTGTATGAAACAGTAATCCCTACTAGGGTCTAGACACAAAATCTAATTTGCTATTATTAGAATAACAAAGCCTTTAGAGCAAATTGTGGTACATTCTGTGGTACACTGTTATGAGGACAACAAAACCAGGAATACTTATTTAATTTCTACAGTGAAAGAAATGAGACAAAATATTAGTTTATGATATTTGACTTTTCCTTCTTCAGATGGAAAAGCAATGTATTATTTGCTGGAAAACACAATATACCTGTTGATTTACCAGCAGAGTGATGTCAACTGCATCAATCTCTAAAACAAAGGATGGTCAGGCAGATGTGAAGATCACAAAACTAATTGGGACATAAAAATAGTTTTCTGATAGAATATGAGTACACAAGTTCTTGTGTAGGCAGAAGGAACATCTGTACAATTTGAAATTGGCGTAGTGTCTTGTGAACTAAGAATGGCTTTGAAATGTAGTATTTGCAACTGGATCACAGAATTACAGAGCAGTCTGAGATGGAAAGGACTGAAGAGGAATCATTAAGACCAGCTCTGAAGTGAATGGCCCATAAAAGAATCAAACCTACTACCCTGGCATTATTGACACCATGCTATAACCAACTGAGCTAATCTCAGGGTCACGTTTGGATTTCACCTGTTATCTTGTGGCCACTAACTGAGGGAATAATTTTTTTGTGGTGGTTTGCAGAAGAATTACTGATTCCGAATTTTTGATTAAGTTCATGAATCCTCAGATTCATAACAGTAACAAGCTGACAGAAATTCTCCAAAACTGGTGCCATCTTTGATTATTTATCAAGCTAAAACGATTATAAGGCCTAAGACAGTGTTTTCATAACTATATATAATTACAGCAGAGAAACTTGTCAAAAAGAGGGAGGGTCTAAGTACACAATGCTATTTTGTTGAAGAGGGTTGAATGCAAATGTTACTTTATCATTATATTGTTATATTGCTATATATTGCTGATTTTTCTTAGTTTTTATTTTGTGGAGTATTTATGTATTGGGACCAGATATTTTTCTAAAGTATCTAAAGTATTAGAGAGGAAGTACAGGGTTCTGCAGGGTGAAATTGAGATACATAGGAAAGTTTAGGTGAAAAGTACCACATATGCTAGGAAGAAGTCCTGTTAAATTGAAGTGAATATTGAATTTTTATATATGCAAATATATAAATTTATATATTTAATCTTCTTACAGAAGTGTAATTATAAGATAATATCAGCCTTACCCTAAGTTTATGAAATAAATTTATGATTTTGCTATTAAAACTGTCTGGTTCTAAAAGATGGGACTCAAAACTTGCATGAAACTGGTAACATTAGAATTTACTGTCCTTGAGGAAGTAATGAATAAGTGTAAAAGAGGGTTCATCCATGTTGCCTGGAGAACATGAGTGCCCAAGCCCACGGGTGAGTAATTTTCAGAGACCACACAATGGTCTAGGGGGACAGCGTGAGGGCTTGGGCCTCCACCCTCTGGTTTGGATGAAGCATCTCACTCCACTTATCTACAAATGAAGGTTGATAATGGTTATATCTTAGTAGCAAACAACTCTTTTTCGTGGTCTGCCATGCAGACTCCAAAGATACATCACAATAGCTACCATAATCACTGTTTACCTGTTCTAGATGACTTATGTGATTTAAACACCAAATGCAGTTACTGTGTGTGTGCTAAGTAAAATCAATTAAGTGGCATATGTAGTTTTGAGCTGGTGACAGGAACATAAAATAAGGTTTAAAACTGTGATTAAAAACAAATTCTTTGGTTTTGTTCTCTCATTCTTGGATGTTTTCTGTTCAGTGTTAACATTTCCCCATAGTAACTATGTCCTCAGTAAGATTCTTTTACGATTTGAGCTAGTGATAAGAAACAAACAAACAAAAAACTGACAAAAAACCCCAAATCAAACCAGTGAATAGTTTAGGGAGAAAAGCTTAATATTTTAAGATATACAGAATTATTCATATTTCCACTAGCCACTATGTAATTCTGAAGTAATATCTTGCTTTCTGTGAAAACAGAACAGTAGGACAAGAATCTGTATCCTCTATTCAGTTTCCTTGTGTTTTTTTTATGCTTGTGTCATTTCATTAGATATTAATTAGAATTCTATTTGGTTTCTTAATTAAAATACTACTTTAAAAAATAAAAAAAAAATAACTAGGTGATGGAATCACTTGAACCCATGTTTTATTACTAAAACATTGCTTTGGCAGAGGGAAATATCTTTTAGGAAGAGAAGATGAGGGAAAAAAATCTTCAGGATTCATCTTTTTTTTTTGTTTTCAACTGCCTTGTGTTCTCAACCCCCCTCCTTTCTCCTTGTTTCTTCTCTGTGTTGAATAAACTAGTTAAAAGACCCTGTTACAGAGAGATATTAAAACTACTTTTCTTAAGACACATCATAAACTCCAGAAATTTATCAACATCTAGTATTAAGGATAAAAAATTTTTAAAGAAGGTGGTTATTTATAATACAAGAGAAATGTTTTCTACTTAAAATATGTCAGACAGATGACACCAATCTTTTATTTCATGCTCTGTAAGCTTACATGAAACTGGGCAATGGAATTCACCTTTAAGGGAAATCTGGAAAGATAAATTTCTTTTAGCTACTGGGCAGCTGGCTTAGCAGTCATGTTGTGTTTGTACACATTTCTTAACTTGAGTGGTGTTTGGGGATTTCCTTACAGCTAGCACTGTTGAGAAGACTGAGAAAAGTGATGTTAACATTGTCGGAGCTATTGCAAATATTTGAGGGGTAGAAAAATCAGGCCTTCTTATTGAAGGAATGCTTTTCATTGAAGTGCAAATGTTTTTCAGCTCATGCCAATATATCCTCTGAACAATGCAACTGGATAACTTTTCTTTTCTTTTCTTTTCTTTTCTTTTCTTTTCTTTTCTTTTCTTTTCTTTTCTTTTCTTTTCTTTTCTTTTCTTTTCTTTTCTTTTCTTTTCTTTTCTCTTCTCTTCTCTTCTCTTTCTTTTCCTTCTTTCCTTTCTTTCCTTCCTCCCTTCCTTCCTTCCTAAGCCAAATAGATATATTTTGACCTCATACCTTAAAGAGAATGAGATGGTGCAAAATAATTTTATTTTTATTTTCCCACTAAAAAATTAAAAAATGGAAAATATCAGTTACAGTTCGGAAAATCAGTAAAAAATCCTAACCTTCCAAGAAGCAAAATTTGACTACAGTGCCCAAAAGCACATATTCCCTTGCACAACTAGTAATATAAAAAACCTTCTAAAATAGCTTTTCACAGTATTTATTTTCTTGAAAAATATTAAAATAAATTGTTGTGAATGAAAACAAGAGAAATAAATAAATAAACAAAAGTTTAACTTTAAAAATTGATTAGATATTTTTGTTTTTTGGTTGGTTTGGTTTGTGGGTTTGGTATTTGTTAATGAAGACAAGACACTCATTTTTTTTCACATGCCAATTGCCTGCTCGCTATTTACTCAATCTCTATTTTCAGTAAAAATTATAAAAGAGGAAAAAAGCTTTTTTTTTTTTTTTTTTAATATGTACTAAATGGACATATCCCTTTAAATAACTTTCATGTCCTTGGAAAAGACTGGAGTGTCCAAGAACAAGTTAATAGCACATTTAAGGAACCTTGTCAATCAAAATGAATACTAAATTTACATTGTGTCCTGGGGTGACCCATTGTCTCACAGAAAAATCATCAGATATGCAACTGATATTTTGTCATGAAAGAGCACTATTTTTAGGATAATAGTTTCTAATACAATGTCATCAAGCTAATCCTTGGCTATACTAAGTGCAAAATCTGCAGACCTCTAGTCTTCATCAAAACAATTGGGTTTAGTAGCAGAATCAAAATTTTGGAAAGCAGACAGCTTATTAACATGTGAATGACCTACCGCATTCTAAAAAGGGAAAGAGAGTTAAGTTCAGACACACTTATAGACAAATCCTTTTGATCAGAACTTTGAAATGTTGAAATGTTGCAAATAGCTGCTTATTGCTGTGAGTCATATCGATTATTTGTTTTTAAAATTTCACAAAAGCTAAAGAAGCAAACCCATATTAAAAATTTTGGGGCTGATTCTGGTCTTTTCTTTGCCACAGTTAATGTTTCCTCTCTCTATCAGCTAGTAAAAGAGAGAAATTATAGTATAGCAGAGTACGTTCTTGATTGATCACACTGATGATGTGTGCATTGCTCCAAAAGGGGAAAGGTAGTGAAATATGACCTTGTGTACTTAATTTCTCCCTTGATTTGCATACAGATTATATTTGGATTTGCCTCCAGGAAGAATAAAGGAAGTTTCCACTAGACTGTAAGGATATAACAAGGTCAGTCTTTCACATGGGAGAATATCTTTCTCACTGCTCTTTCTCTACAATCCATATTTGAGTATTTGTAATGAGCTAAGGAAAGCTAAGAAAGTTAACTATAGTAAGATTCACTATCCTTATGGGTTAGTCAGTTTTCTTTTCCCAGCTAAGTACTTTCAGAAGGATGAGGTTTTAAATTGATGCAATGTTATGCAAATGATCATCTACTGCTTCAGGCCCCAAACTGATGCCATGATGCTTGCTAGATTTGTCAGTTTGGTTTGGCACTAGTTGGATCTCTGTGATATGTTGCATCCACACTGTAAACTCTTCCAGATTAAACTGCATATATTGTGGTAGTGTTACTTATACAAAAGTGCTTAATCTGTCCCTCTTAACCTGGAAAATAAAACCTTCTCTCTACCAGCTGTATTAGAACAATAAAAACTGTGCAGAATACAGATTATACGCTGCTATGTAACTCTTCTACACACAGAATATGTGAACAAAAAATATCTGTAAATATCCAGAAATACTAGTAAATTGGAAGATAGGAATTATAATCCATTTCAATTGTCACTACTGAAGGAAGATGTCCCTCTTAATAGACAAGTAAGTGGATTTTAAATACATCTTTAATCTCTGATGTGTGGGTGGGTGCTAAGTATGAACAAAATCTCCTCATCATCAGAGGCTTTTTTGTGCCTGGTTGCATATGCAGTATAAAATGTAGTCTTAATCAGAAGTGGAGCAGGATCTATAAAGTGTCTGTAAAATAATGGTATGTGTCAAACAGCTCAGGAAGCTCTTTAGAAAGGGACAGTGTGCTGTGTATATACTCCAACCCATTCTATTTGAGGTCAAGTGTTTAGGGAGCTGATGGCTGCTGACACTTACTCTGATACATCAGACTATTTAATTTTCCACCTTTTTATGAAGCAGTATTAGAGTTCTGATACATAGTAAAGGCTGCAGCATGAAGAAGTTTATTGGCTGTGAGGTTAAAAGATTATACTTGCCTACTTGTTCATGTGCTGATAGTGGGTCTGGCCAGGTTTCTTGTGGTAAAGAGAGTATGATGTGAACCAATGAGCCCTCTAGCTCCCAGGGATGATCTACAAACCGTAACACAGTAGTGTATCCAAAATTTGCCGTAACAGACTGAGACAAAGAATACAAACATGAAGGATGCAAGATGTCGCAATGAAGATTGTAAGAACTTCTAATAACAAAATCTGACCCGTCTTCTTGGAACGCTGAAAAAAACCTAGCTTTTACTTCAGCTCACATTGTTCTCAGAGAGCTTTTGCAGGTGATAGAGCAGGATGCCATCCCTTACTGTGCTGCCATCATTGCACAAACTGTTGCTCCATTCAGCAAAGGCCTGTCCAGCCCAGATGTAGCTGCAGTCTGCTACAAAGGGTCCCAGACTGCATCTGCATCCAGCTAGCCAGACATTAATCCCTGAGCTTCTGAGCACAAAGAAACTCTGTAACTCTGCTCTTACAAAAAAAGCATGAATAAAGTACAACCTTCCTCTTGATACCAATGCAAAATATGTGCCCAGCATACAGATGCAGGGAATGTGTAAAGTGATTTTTTTTTTTCTCAACAGTCTCTTTAGACTTCATTTTTAGAAAAAGCATGGAGTTACACTTTAACACAACAATATAAGGTCTGAAAGCCTTCAGACTGCCTCCTAGACATACGGGTCGCACTTAGGTGCAATGGAAAAATGGGGTTTCAAAAAAAGAATCCTAAAGCAGCTCCTTTCACTGCCTCTCCCTGTAAGCACTTGCACTGTGGACAACAAAGCTTTTGTGCGCTTGAGATCTATGAAAGGGAGGTGTTGAGCCTCAGCCCGAATCACAGAGGGACCTCAACTGGCAAAGGTTCTTTGAGCATGTCTAAAAACACAGACAACATTGATTTATGTATAGAGCACAGCAACCTCTTTCAAAACCACTTTCTACTACTTAATTTCATTTCTGGGTTTTGTCCCATGACTCTGATAGAAAATACACAGTGTTGTGAGCAGAACTATGTTCTGCTTTTGTTTATCAGAATGGAACCTTCCCATTGCAGATTACCAGTTTTACCCTTCTTTTCACCTTTGCTTACTGCTTGCCTAGCCCAGTGTCACTTGCATTCCTCATTACACAGTATCAGCTTCGAGTGTGGGAGGAGGAGAAAGAATATGGAGGAGAAACAGGCACCCCATTGTCTATCTTCTGTATCATGTCTGTTTCTTGAACAATAAAGTTCAAAGGCGTGCAAATGGGAGGTGTACTTTAATGCTGAGAAATTCGACTCTTCTTTTGTGTTTTTGTGAAGTCAACCAGGCTTTTGCACAGAAGAGTAACATTGCCTCAAGCACTTTGTACACCTTAATAAAGTGAATTTTTAACTTGATTTTAGTCAAGGATGCAGCAATCTGAAGCAGAATATGTGTAGGCTGGCCCCTGTTCTTTAGCTCCAGGTATGTTCTTTGGGACTCAGAATATCCCTGTAACCAAACAGCTTCCTACTTGATCTCTCCTGTCAAAGAGTTCACACTCTGTGTGCAGTCAATTTAAAGACCAGGAAACTCAGCTATTTGAAATTACCCCTTAGATGAACCAAATCTTTTGCCATTGATTAAATACAGAGGCCAGTTAATTAAAGAAGGTGGTCTGTATTGCCCAGAAAGAGCTAGGTGCTGGAATTTTAGGTGCTGCAATGCCAAAATTAGCTGCCTGAAGCACATAGTCTGTGTCTTGCTGTTAAACTCTGTTGACTTTCAAGATCTGAAATGTTTATTCTAAAGCACATTTCTGCACAGTGGGTGCTGTGATCACTGACAGACATACCTATCTACCTGCAGGCATCTTGGCATTCTCACTGTGAATAGGGAAGCCAGTCCTACTGTTTGTAGAGATCTATAATTGAATTAGTGAACCTTATTTTATAAAAGAGAAGTGCTCCCACTGAAACATTCAAACATAAACAGCTCACACATAAATTATTCACTCCTACACAAAGCTACAATGCTACAACTACCTTTCCAGATCATCTAAGTATTGTAGAATGTGTCTACAGAGAGGTGATGTACAGAGGAACCCAAGCTGTCCCTGCAAAAGACTGCTTCAGCAAACAGCTTAGTTGCATTAATATTCTAGCTAGTAAGAATTGCTTTCCAGCATTTTATGGATGCTGCAGGTCCACTCACGCTGCTTCTATACCTAAGCTAGAGTTGCAATGTGATATGGAACTGTATCATGTGGAAATGGCACCCAGAGTCTGTGTTACCATAAAGGTCAGTGCATTGTATCCCATCATGAGATACAAATGTGGACAAGTCTATTTAAGTCATCTTCATTAGCTAAATCCTCAGCAGAAGAGGAATTTGGCAAGGTTTGATTTTAATCTGCTGGCCCCTGAGACTATCAAAGTTTCTGTGCCTAAAGTCCCCGGATTTCAGTACATGCAATACCCTGAAAAAAGGCATTTGCAGAATGTAACTAAAGAAACATTCCCCAGTAATGACCATCAATAGGGTCAAACATAAATCTATCTCAGCCTTTCTGTTATTAAAGATTGTCCCACATATGGGAAGCCCTGACTCTACTCTTTCTACAAAACTCATACATACCTTAAAATTTTCATGTGCCTAGAAGATTTACTTCTGTGATACTTGTATCTTGGAACACAGAAAAACTGAGTATTGTGACACTCTTATCCTCAATTCATATACTAGCTGCATTCAGATAAAGTCAACACATGAATAGCCATATTTCTTTTCATTAAACTTCAGTGTTTAAAATATTTCTCAGGAAAGTCTAGGTTTTATTACTTCACTAATCAAAACACTCCAGAAAGAGGGTAGACAATGCATGTCTGGCCATTATGCACAGATACATGCCTTGGCCTACAACTTGGTAGCTCTGGAGATCTACTTCCTGCTGCCAAGATAATGAGGATCCTTTCTGTAGTGTAAAAAGAGCTGAGTTCCTTATCTTTCTGTTATACTGCTAGCTGAATAATGAACACAATATTTTCCTTTAGTATTTAATTTACTGATAACTTGACTATGGAGTTATGCTTCACTAATTTCTACTGTGATAGTTATGTCCTGACTTTCACAAATTTCAAATTTAGAAAGAAGGGCTTGCATGTCAGAAATGAAGGTGAAGATATCCTGCTTATGTCTGAATAGTTTTAAATATAGCAGACTGTACAGTCAAATGTCATTGTATGTGGCCTGCCTAGTCTTACTGAAAAGCTAGCTCTAACCTTTTCTTCAAAAACTTGTGCTTAACTGGCTCCCGAGTGTAAACTGAAGAGTGTTTGTTGGTCATGAAGCCTTCTATTTAAAAGCTATGCCAATAAATTCTTGAGGTATACAAGTCCTCATCGCATACTGAGGATAAAAACATCACTTGGAAAAATATGCATTCTAAACTCCTACCTTTTTAGAAACTCTGCTTTAGAAGGTCCTGAAATAAACATTGTCAAGTTTGACAGAAAGGTGACTGGAGAGTGACATGTAAGAGTAGTTCTGCTAAATAGATTTCACCTAAAAAATTCTTTATCCATATGGGTTCTCAAGAATTTATGAAGTCCCCATACAGCTGAATTGAGTGCCCTCAACAACAATGTGCTGTCTGTCATAAATTCTGTTGACCTTTCCTTTAATTCTCAAAGTTTTCTCCAGGATTGCAAAGACATTTCAATATAGCCCAATACAGACAGCGTTGATACTCTAAGCATGGAAAGGTAAAATCTCTTACTTGTTTTGCTCCCTGTTTGCCTTCTACAACTTTTTGAAAAAAATGAAAATACCAATTTGGTATTTTTGTAAATATGTCTGTAAATTTTGGTAGTTTGGTATTTTTAGGTTATCCTTCTCAAAATTAGAAATACAAACCAGAATTTAAAACTTCAAAAGTAGAAATTGCAAAATATTTATTTGATGATGCTCTTCTCTACAGTTTTGACAATGCTGAATCATCTGATTTAAATAGTAATTTTTATCTTAGGAAAGAAGCATTGCTTCAATGACACTAAGCCACTATAATTAATACAAATACCTTACGTATCCACAATCCAAAAGAGGAATTCTGACTACCTAGACATTAAATAAATACTTATCTTACTTATCAATACTTATCTCATTGAAGCAAATTTATCTAACTTTGAAATTAAACACTAAAGTGACAATAATATTTTTTGACGTTTTCCCACGAGAAAAAAAAAAACAAACAAACAAAAAACCCCAATAAGCTTTTATGAAGATTTGCATATTAATGAATTGCATTTTTCCAAGTAAAACATTACCTGGAAAATATACTTTCAGACACCATTTTTTAAAATTTCTTTTCTCCAAGTACTGCCCCTGTCAGTTACTGCTGCCTTTCAATTTGTTTTCTGTTATTTGTGGTTCCGTTATTTGTGGCTCTGTATAAGTTGGCTGATTGTAAACCTATGAACCTGCTGGCCTAACCTATAAAATGTATACCTCATGATGTGGTCTTTCCGTGTTTTATGTGTGGGTCAGTACTGCAGTCTGTCTTCCGAATGCAGTTGCCAAGAGTGTGACCCACAGGAAGGCCAGGAAGAAGGCAGTGTTTTACTGCTAATGAGCCTGAACCCAGAGAGACCTTGCAGGAAAAGTCACACCACAGCTGATGCTATTATACCTTCTTGTTTACATTACCAGTTCTCTTGTTATGTGATAATCAAATCCATGTGCTTATCCCATGCTGGAGCCTGACTCATGGGTCCAGATACAAATTAATATGCTCCTCTGTTAGATTAGTGACTTAATTAAAACAACAGCACCACCACTTTTGCAGCATTTCAAGATGTGTCACTGCAAGGATCCCTGATGCTGCAAGGTGATACAGCAGGAAATCTGTCAGGACCATTGTCACTGAGCATAATTGTCTTGTTATACTCTTGCAATGAAATGAACTGCTAATTCTTAAACGTTAAATTGCATCCTGTTTCTTGTCGGGTTTCTACTGTTTTAAATATGTATTGTATTTTTTCTCAATACTCTTTTTATCTTGTTTTTATCTCTGCCTTCAAAACCACTAAGAGCTTTCAAAATGACTTGTCTGTTCCAAAATAATACGTTTGGTAACACTTATGTTTTCTGTACATTTTATTTTGAGATTATTGGGTGACAGAAAATAAAATTACTTCTCAAAAATCTGTAGATCGGTTTGTGGGAATAGACACTTCTATCTCTTCAATGGTTTTTTACTTTGATATCACAGCTCACCCACCTGTTCTTGTAGAATGGTTTTCCAGATTGCTAGATTTAATTGCTCACTTCAGAATAATTATGATAGAGAACAATTCTGAAAGAACCCATGTTCCCCTGCAGCCTGAAATTCTGTGTAGGCATTCTTATCTCCAATTAGTGGCACTGACAGTAATTTCAAATTTAAATTTAGACAAAGGCTTCTTCCAGGTTTTTCACAGACATGTGGCAGAGGATTTTGCTTACTCAGTGGAAACCTAGATAGATATGATGGAAGTTGACAAATTGTCATAAAGTGGAGAGAATACAAAAGCAGTAAATCACAAAAGTTATGCTATAGAACTATTTAAATATGCTTATTTTAGAAATAATAATTATATTAAATTGTGTCACTGAACCCTACTCAAAACTCCTCCATGTTTTAAACACAGGCACTTAAAAAAATTAACAAATGGAATATAAGTATATCTCAGTGGGATTATAGAAGGTTAAGATGACACTTTACACAGATAAAAGCAGGGTAAGAGATCTGCAACTTGGAAGACATAAAAGAGTTTCATTACATACTCAAAGTTTCTATTTAACCATTCAGTAGGGGCTTCGTCTCTATTGATGTCAGAGTGATAAAAGATTTATATTACAAAATGTGTGTATAAAGCATAGTCTCTAGTGGGATTGAAAAGTGAAATAATTTGTTCCTTAGCATAACTTAAATGTCATCAGTTAAGTTTAAGAGACATATTTGCCAAATGGTGTTAATTCCTACAGTCTTATCAACAAAAAAAATAAAACATTTTTGGATGACATGCAGAGGTGAAAAGCAAAAATAAATGCAACTCTTTCCAAAAAATCTAGGTTATTGAAAAAGTGTGGAAGTCTCCATTATACTGTTATAACCCTAACTTAAAATATAGATGATGCTGACTAATGCACACTCTTTAAATAGGAAAAGACATTAATTCCCAGATGGCTTCTGTAAGGATTTAAGATGCTTTTAACTTTTAACATCCTATGTCAGTTTCTAACTCTTGATTTGATTCTAGTATAACCCAAATATTAAGTTTAATCTAAATATATATTTGAATAATGACAGCTGAGCTTTCTTTTGAATCATTTCATTCCTACAATAACTACTCAGTACAGATCAAGTATAGCAGATAACGGAAAAGTTTTGAAATTATTTCCAGAGTTGTTTCACTCTTTCTACACATTTTTTTCATGCTGAATGCCCTATAATGTCAATACAAGATTTTTCTGCCTTTTGTACTGAGACACTAAGAACTTTGTGTCATATTTTATACAGTTTAAATGTAGATTCAAGCAGAAAGAAAAGCCATGTGTTTGATTTGCATCTTGAGTAGCAACATTGTTCTGTGATAGTAATTACTGGGACTAAATTTTCCTTGTTTGTCATTCTTCTAAATGCATTTAGTTATGTAGTTCTGAATTAATGACTATAGCACTTGTCATATTCCCTAGAAGGTGAAGCAATCTTGAAACTTTATTCTACAGTATGAGTAGCCATTTATGTCTTTTACAGAGTGTGATCACTACTAAAAAGGAGCACTTGTCATTCAAATCTAATGTGACTCTCGTGCACACATTAACTTGCTGTAAACCAGGTCAGGAGATAACAAATTTCCAGTTTTCTTACTTAATAATGTTTACCTGCAGAATAGAATACAATTTAATTTAAATAATTAAATGGGAATATATATATCTCTATATTACAGATGTAAACAATGATTAATATCTTCTTTTGATATAGTTTTTTTTTTTCTTGTTAATATATACACAGTATTTTATGAAACAAAATCACTTATTTTTACCCAGAAACACTTACTTTCATCATATCAGAATATTGATGATTCTTATCTGGTAAAGCAGTAGTTTTATTTTTTCTAACCATTCAGCAAATAATTTAGTAACTAGCCACTATTTTAAATATTTACCTATGGGCTTCTTTGTGGTGGCTTTTTTGCACTTTGTACTATAGTCACAAAAGCAATGTCAACTGTGTTAAATACCAAATAAATTTGAGTGCATACAGAGTGGGATTTACCATTCTCTATTTTGAGACTATCATTTGCACTGATCATGTAATATAAAGACAATATAAAAATATGTATACACAAAGGAACTAAAATTTTATATCTAAACCCATTTTAAAATAAGCATGTGGATGTGGTTCTTAAAATAAAAAGGATTTCAAATATGTACGCCCTTAAAGTGAGTACAAGATTTTCAAAGTTATTCAAATTTCTTTAGATAATACAGCTGTCATCTTGTACAGAACACTTACAAAGGGAACCACACAGTTTGAAAATTACCAGATATTTTTAGGTCTTCCTAGAGGTATAAAATCTCGGATGCTTAGTTCAATATCACACCTGATCCTGAGACAGATGGTCCAAAGATATTAGCAAATGTAGATTTCTTTTTTTTTTTGTAGCAGATAACCTGATGTCTTGCTTGTGCTGATGAGATTCTGTAACTAAGTAAGGTCATTGTGATTGTTGGAGGTTAAGGGGTGTGGAATTTTTCCCCATTCCGGGCACTAGGTTACTAATGGCTGGATACTTAAGGACTATTAACTCCTTTTGTAAGAGACAAAGAGCTAGCTGGGCGTGGGGAGGGGAGGGCAGATGTGGTCATCAGAGAAAGCACTCGACCATCGACCATCGGCTATGGGAGAGGCAGCAGGGGGAACTGTGGGCTCTCCTCGACTACAGTGGCAGAAAGGTTTATTGGATGTGTGCTGTTTTCTTCTCCTTGGTGAGTGAGCTTTTGGCTGGGAAGGGGACGCTCCTGGAGGGCACATCCTCCTGGCTGTGCCGGCAGTTTTCTGCGCAAGGCACCTGCTGCCCTGTGCTCTCCCGGTGGGAGCACTGCCACAGCTGGGGAGTCTCTGCCACCTTCTACCGGCAAGCCCGGGTGGGCTCGTCTCTGCCACCCCTGCTCCCTGCTCTGAGCTCCTGCCCCACGTCTGCTGCACGCCCGCCATCGCCCTGCCCGCCCCGCCCCGCCCGCTGCCTCTGGGCACTTCAGCACTGCCCGCACCCACAGAGCTGACCGCGCCACAGCGCCCCCTGCAGCTGCGCGGGAGTCATCGCACCCGCCCTGCCCAACCGGGAGCCCGACAGCGCCCCTGCCGGCTGGGACCGGAACTGCACCAGGCGGGAAAAGCATTTGACAGCTCAGAGACTTCTGTCACCGCATCTTCCGGTTTTTGTTTGTTTGTTTGTTATTGCTACTGTTGTTGTTGACTGTTTGCCTTGCCATAGATACTAGTAAAAAACTGTTATTCCTTTCCCCATATCTTTGCCTGGAAGCCCTTGATTCCAAAGTTATAATAATTTGGAGGGAAAAGGGTTCACATTTGTGGGTTCTAAGGAGGGTTCCCATCTTCCTTAGCAGACACCTGTCTTCAAACCAAGACAGCGATTTAAGTTCAGTTTTCTCTGAATACAACATTAACTGAAAAAAATAATTAATAATTTCTTAAAACTAACATTTACTTCAGCATAATTTATAGGACTTGCAGCTTCAGATTAATTGGATGAAGACTTAAATTTATCTCTGAATCTTTACTAAGTATTTTTAAAAACATTCAATATTCAATTAAGAGAGAAGCTCCATTATTAATTCTTGATTGAATGCTTCTATGAAAGACATACTCTACGTAAGGTTTTCTAATATAGACTTTGATTCCCAAAAGGTAGGCATTCAATTTTCTTGACAGAAAGGGAAAATGTGTATGTGGAGAAGAACAAAGGGAAGGAAAAGGGTAAAGGATGACAAAGAAATGCAGCAATGAGAAATTCACATAGTTTTGTAAAATAGAAGCTGGATTTACAGACAGAATCCTTTACCAACTTTTTCCTTCAAGAAAACCGAGGAATGCCTCTCCCCCAAGATAACTGAGAGAACTGGAGGTGGAAGACTAAAAAAATTGCATTTGAATTGAATGATATGAAAAATACCTGTGAAAAAACTTTGTCTTTACTCATGTTTCATATCCCATCAGGTTACAAAGGCCATCCTCATCCATTGTTATTTCTGTTACAGCCCACTGCATTTCTAATTGCTCACCAGGGCAAGAGAAGGGAAAGGTTGGTTTGTTTTCAAGATGCTGTGCTGAGTAATCCATATGGAGTAGTGAAATACAATTCATGTCTCACACAAACAACTTGAGGTATATATTATTAACGAAAACTTTACAGAGTATGGCTGGAGTCCTGTTTCCTATTGATAGATCACAGATGTTGGTGGATTATTTCTCTCTTTCAAGTGAAAAGCAGGACACTTTCCTAGCAAAAATCTAGGTGAGACAAAACAGAATTTATGTTTTGTAATTTATGTATGGCACTAAATCTTGCTTTCTTCTGCTCAAGCAACTATCCCTGCCACTTTAACATCTAACATCAATCCAGATAGACTTTTTATATATTACATCTTCTTCACAAATCCATGAGAAATATTTCTATACAGAATACTCTTTATCCAACCTTCTGCTCTCTCTAAGATTTTTTCTCCTTGGGACAGCAGTTAATCTATGATGCTGAGAAGACTGAAAGAAAACTTCATACCTTGAAAAATACAGACTGATTTTTTTCCTTTCCCTGTGATGAGCACCTTTGCTGGAGGACTGGGATCACCTTTGTGGCCCTCCTCTGCACTTCCTCAAATAGTTCCGAGTTCTATATGTTGGGGCCTCCAGGGCTGGATGCAGTACTACAAGTGGGGTCTCGAGAATGAAGCAGAGGAGGAGAATCAGTTCACTTGACCTCCTCATCATCGTTCTTTTGATGCAGTTTTGATCCAATTAGTGAGAGATGCCTCTGCCCAAATTAAGGTGCAAATGAGACCATATGCTGAAATCAATAGCATGGGTTTTATTTAATAGTAAATGTGAATTAGAGAGATAGGAAAAAAATAGAACAGAGAGGCAGAGGGGGAAGAAAGCAAACAGGAGATAGTCACCACCCATGGATCCTTTGGTCCCTCTTCACCCTGGGCTTCTCAGGGTTTGCTGTCCTGAAGTCATCCTTCCAGGGATACCACCTTTAAACAGTCCAACTTCCAGGTATCCATGAGGTGATCACAGCTGTCATTCCCATAACTTGGGGTGCTTTGTGTAGGAGCAGTTGCTTCCTTTCCCATGGTTTGCCTCCATGGGAATTTTTGTATGGGTGTGTTAAACAGTATTTGCTAACCAGATATCATCTCCATCAAGCCTGGAATTAATGCTTTCCTGTTAAATTCCTTCCTTCTGTGCTTATCTGAAATTCCCACTCTGGCAACTTATTTTATGGGAAATTCCTTCCGTAGCTTTAACAGTGTTTGAGACATGCAACTGTGCTCTTTAACTCCTTACAGCAGCTCAGGATACGGTTGGATTTCTGGGCTGCAAGTGCACATTGACAGCTCATGTCAAATAGTTTTTTGTTCACCAACACCCACAAGTCTTTCTCTTCAGGGTAATCCATTCTTCTCCCAGCCTCTATCTGAGCTTGGAATTGCACTAAGCTGTGCACAGGATCTTCTACTTGGCCTTGTTGAACTTCAGGAGGTTCACACAGGCCCACCTCCCAAGGTCCCTCTGATTAGCATCCCTTGTCCCCAGTGTGTTGACCACATCGCACAGTTTGTTGTCATCAGCAAACTTGCTGAGAGTGCACCCAATCCCACTGCTAGAGAAAGATCTACTTTGAATGAATTATTCCATTACTTACTTTTCTTTATTCAGACCCATTAACTCTACTTGTTTGGCTGCAGATATCTTCTGTTCAGCTTTTACTTAGGTCTGGCAGAAAAGCTGATGGGATCAATGCAGGTAGCCCTATATTTTGACCTTTGATTTTATATCTCTAGTGCTTGATATATTTGATTTTGAAGTAACAATGGATTTGGTAACCGTTGTATCTCCATGAAGTTACTTTCTTATTTTACCTTCTAGCTATAGTGCATCTAATTTCTCTGGCTGTCAGGGATCAGAAGGAACAGGACTGCTTCACAAGAGGGGACAAACTAAGAACTAAGACACATGGTGAACAGTGCCCTCACTGACCAGGATGCAATCACAAAGGATCTGAACACAGCAGCCAGAGTCAGTTGATCACAATGACCCACTGAAAATCCCAAACAAGTCAAAATGATCAGTCAAAGTTTGGGTCCATCCAAGGAGCCCAGTCAGGAACAACAGGAGATCATGACTGAGACAAGACTGGGTGACAAAGTTGGAACATAGGTCTAAGATCCATCCAGCAAACAGGTTTGGCGATCCTCCAAAACAGCTCAGGCAAGGGTTGGAAGCCCAGGCTAGCACTTAAATAGAGCTGCTGGACTCATGGGTAGATGTTGGTGTTCCTTGATGAGACTTGGCAGGGTGGTTCAGGCCTTTTAGTGCACTTAGAGCTCTTACAAAAATAGTGTTCTTTCAGTGATATAACAGAGATGTAACTTGTAAATCTTACAGGACAATTTGTACTGTAAATGTGTGGCCCATTAACTGTCTTCACACCTGTTGCACTGAATGTACTAGAGTCAGGGGTCTAGAGCCTTCTGTGATAATTGAATTTGTCTTTAAGACTGGTAAATAATTCTGTTTTCTTTATTCAAAAGGAGACTTTATTACCTTGAAAATTCATTAACAATATATGTTGTCAGTCTGGATCTTTATCAGACACTAATATTATGTATTCAAATGATTAATTCTTTTAATAAGCTTATTTTAAATTAGCTCTCAATACAGTGCCATGGAGCTAATGCCACATATGTTATATTAGTATTTCCTGATGGTCTTAGACCCACAAGTTTGAAGTGAATTCAGAGATTTTTGACATGGGCAGCTTCTTTCTTCCCCACTTTTCTTTCCTGATCCTTTGTGCTCTATGTTCCTCTCCCCACTTTCCAGAAATAAAACATGTGGTTTCATGTGCTCTTATACAGTTCATCCTATTTTCAGGACCAGAACTAGTTCCAGTTTCATCAGACATCTTTCCTGACTAACCTGCAGGATAAAGCCTGGTTTCCACACAAATTTCCTACCTCTTTTTTATGCTTTAGATCTTACTTTGAAGACATTACTACTTGCAAGTTGACCTGTACACCATTTGTGCAACTATCCAAAATTTGTCCCTTTGAAGTCACAGATCAATTAAATATTTATGTTCTATTTAAAATTGGTTTTTCATGCTTTAACCCCTGTAAACAACTAAGTACCACATAGCTGCTTGCTCATTCCTCACACAGAAAGATGGAGGAGAGAATGGAAGCATAATAGTGGGTTGAAATAAAAACAGTTTAATAGGGAAAGCAAAAGCTGTGCATGCAAGCAAAGCACAACAGGGAATTCACTCACCACTTCCCACTGGCAGGCTGGTGCTCAGCCATCCTCAGGAAAGCAGGGCTCCATCAAGTATAATGATTATTTGGAAAGACAAATGCCACCACTCTAAATGTCCCCTCCTTCTGCTTCCTTCCTCTCAGCTTTTGTTTCCAAGCATGATGCCACATGGTATGGAGTATCTCTTTTGTTTATCTGGGGTCAGCTGTCCCTGCTGTGTCCCCTTTTGTGCACCATTTCACACAACCCTAGCCCACTTGCTGCTGGGATGAGGTGGGGTGGAGCAGAGAAGGCCTTGAGGTTGTGCAAGCACTGCTTAGCAATAACAAAAACATCCTTGTGTTATCAACATTGTTTTCATCACAAGTCCAAAGCATAACCCCATACAAGTTGCTATGAAGGAAAATAACTCTATCCCAACCAAAATAAGTACAGTATTACAAAATCTTTAAATAATTTTGCTAATTATTATACTTTAAAAAGCCTATCTGGGATAAAAATAAGGAATATTAATTATGCCTTGCTTAGTATGCTTTTTAATGGGTGAAGAAGGCTTCTGCTTTAGCTGCACACTATGATCGCATGGCCTGATCTCTTTGACACACTGAATCACACCCTCAAATCTGAATCATGACAAAGCCTAGGTGCAGCAGGCATGGGGCAGGTATCTCAGTCATGAAACTGGGCTTGTTCTGCCAAGCACGAGCAGCTACAGAACTTTATAAATCAAAGGAAAGGCACCACTGTACTGCAGACATTGCCTGAACTAAGCACACCTAAGTAGCACGTTCTCTGAGGAGTTTGTGCAGGCTGCACATGTGCTTTTAAACTAATTCCTTTTATAACACACCAAGACATGACACAGGAAAAGGGAGGAATGGAAAAGAGAGGAGTTGAAATGTCCAAGCAAACTAAAGATCATTATTCAAATAGTACTTTTGGTTTCTTGAGAAATTTTTACTTCCTTGCTCAACTCTGAATGTAGAAGTCTGGTTCAGGAGATTTGCTATTTTGATGACATCACTAGTGCAAATGGAAGAGTATTACTCATAATAGGTCATCTAGTGCTGTTTTTGGCACTTTTCATAGCTTCCAGCTGATACTTCAGAAATCTGTGTGTCAGCACTGGATGTAGATATATTAGATATCACAGGAAATAGTGAAGTTGTTCCTAGTTGGCTGTGTATGGGTAAATGAATCATACTTCAAAATTCTCTTGCAATGTTGAATGCTCCTCTGTAGCCAGTGGAGAGAGATGGACTTTCAGAAAGTTTCTTGTTCTGGGACACAGCTATCTTATTCAAGGTGCCTTTTTTCTTCTTTGTCTATAGAGATAAAGTAAACGATTACTGTAGCCTGGGCACAAACAAAAAGAAGGAGGGATTAATCCCACCCCATTTTTTTTCTTTTTTTAAAGAAGTATGTTGCAAATTGGCTGCAGAACAATTATCTTCGTAGTCAGTTAGTTTTAGTGATGACATTTCATGTCTGGTTTGTAGGCTGAGGGGTGAATTTATTGTTCTCTACAGCTTCCTGAGAGGAGAAACTTGAGAGAAAGGTACTGAGCTGTTCTCCCTGTTATTCAGTAATAAGGTGCATGGAAACGGCTCAAAGCTGCAATGTGGAGGTTTATACTGGACATTGGGAAGCATTTATTTACCATGAGGGGGTCAGACACTGGAATGTACTTCCTAGAGAGGAGGTCAGTGCTCCAAGCTTGTCAGTGTTTAAGAGGTATATGGAAAATGCACTTAATAATATGCTCGAATTTGTGCACTCTTGAATTGGTCTAGCAGTTGGATGAGATGATCATTGTAGGTCCCTTGCAACTGAAATATTTCAATGTTTATTAATATTAATATTCCAGTATATGCAGTTATTATTTGGGATTTTTTATAATATTTGAAAATTATATCACTAATAAGATTAAAATATATTCTTATTTTTAAATATAACAAAAAGTAATTGGAAAGCAATGATGAAATTTATTATATGAATGTGACAAAGTGAGTATACTTATTATATTTAACCCTACACTTTAAAGATGAGAAATTAATGATTATGTACCTTTAATTATTCATTGTTCTCACAAACATCTTTATTTAAAATCCTGTTTTAATTTTGGTTTATATTACCTTCCTTTTCTTATTTAGATAAAAGGCTGTACCTGCCTATATTTTTGGATGAGTGGTGAATTTTGGTTTTCCTCACTCAGATTCTAGCTCTAGGCTTCTGAAGACAGCCTCATTATCATTTCACTTCTAGTTATTTACAGGAAATCCTTGTCCACAAGAAGATTCTTCTCCCAGTCTTGGACAATTTTTTAGGAGGCAGTGAAAATTTCAGTCTTCGTATTTATATATCTCAAGAAAAAAGAAATAATATGCTCCCCAGATCTCATATTCCAGCTGACATCACCAGTAATGATTATTTCCTGTCATGGATGTCTAAATTGCTTATTTAGAAGTCATTTGATGCAATCCAAGTAGATAAAATGAACTTTGATCATCCAAATGAAGAAGTTTTTTTAAATATTCTTAGGCGAGATTCTGTGGAAAAAAATACATTATATTGGCAAGAAGAATGAATATCTGCAAGGTAACAATTCAAGGCCTCTACTGTAGGTGTCAGATAGCTGTATGTATCACCACATTAAAAAAAATTTAATCTCTCTCCCTAAATTGCTTCAAAAAGACCACGAAATTCATTGGGTTATGTAGGATATACACCAGAAACTGAGCATATTAAAAGAGCAAATATACCAGCCAGGAAGGTAATGGTGATAAAAATGCAATTGAGGTGTAAATGAAGTGGTTGGGTCCTTCATCTAAAGGCATTCTATAGCAAAAGTGTCACTTTTGAAAAAAGGCACTCCTGCAGCTAACACATGCACACAAAAGCCAACCCTACCAAAACTGTCTATTGATGACTGGGAGCACAAAACAAAACTTCCAGTTAACTTATGGTGGTTGGAGCACGTTTGAAACCTCAGGTAATGTTTTTCGCTGAAGTAAAGGCTGAAGGTGTATGTGAAAAGAAGAAGTAGTTACAAAGCTGTCTTACATGTAGAAGTTAATTATCTTGTCTGTGGAAAACCATTCCTTTCAGCAGGGAATTATAAACTCATGTGAAGTCTTGCAATTAATGCAAACAAATAATTTAATTACAGGCTGCTGTCATTGACAATGTGGGTAGGAATGGTTATATGCCCTGCAGGATTTAAGCAACTTGTCAGACACGGTCAGAAAAACAGATTTTTAAATTTATTTTTAAGGCCACTGAGACATTAACTTTTAAAGTAACTATTTAACATTTTTTTTAAGTCTAAAATATACCAAAGGATTTCAGGGTGCTTAAAATAATTTAAAATAGAAATTCAGTGTCTATCAAACATAATAGGAACTAACATGACATCTCAAAGTGTCAAATGAAGAGTGAAAAACTGAAAGTCTGTTTTCAAAAATACTTCTGTGACTTTTCTGTCATGAAATCAAAGAAGAGCAAAGAAAACCCCAACAATTCTGTTCCTTCTATATAAACAGATTTCATTTCTGTAAGGTGAGGAAAATAAGCTTGTTTCATAAGCTAAGGATGTTGCAGAACAGTATGCTGAGAAAATGAAAAGATTAATGCAGCTGACATTGAAAATCATTGAAATCTGAAAGAGGTGTGTCTCTCTCTGTTAGCTATTACCAAAATGGAACTCAATTATGCAAGCAACCACTGTCTGATAGCCCCTCACTTTTGGAAGGCAACATTCAACAGAACGTTCCACACATTTCTTTTGTGAATCTCCATTCTCAGTTTTTTTTTTTGGCAAGTAACTGGGCAGCTAAAATATTCCCCAAAATTACTTCAAATGAATCAACCATCTATTTCAGACTCATAATATCATTCTGAAATGACATTTTCTCAAGAACTAAGAATATAAAAGAGGATTTATTGCTTATTTTAATGCAATTTCATTGATATTGAAATATTTTTATGATTTATTAAGATATTTTTCTGAATATTTAGATGTCAGATTTGTGAAAAGGAGGGTTAGATAAACGTAGAAATGAGGGTAAAAATTTACACAGGAGAAATTTACTCAAGAACTGAAGGTTCTCAGCATTAATTACATTCCCTAAGATGAATTCTTGAAATACCTGAGTTAAATGCTTCTTTGTATTTTGTAAGATTCAGCAGAGAACTCATTTGTATCAGAAACTCTTCCTCTGCTTCCTAAATTCTTACAGCAATCTCAGAAGTATTTCTCCAATTTCACTGTGCTGTCCATAAAATTCCTTTACCAAATGATGAGCTATTGGGACACAACTGTAGACTAATTTTTGAAATTATATATTTAGATTTATCTTGCCAGGAGAAGAAAGCCAATGTCAAGGAAGATTCCCTTTTACAATGAGGTGGTTACTAGACAACCTTTAGAAGGAGCAATACAGAAGCAATTGTAACTGAAATAAGAGATGCAAGGTATTTAGATTCTTTCATCATAGCAATTTCTTATTTTTAGGTAAAATGATCAAAATTTATCGTTACAATTATTTTGAAGTCTGTCTTTTGGAGTCTGTTGACATCTGGCAAAGAACCTCACACAACAAACACTCAGCAGAATTCCCTTTTGAAGCAGGTGGAGGCAAGGTGATATATTTGGGACAAAACACACAGTGGTAACCGAGATGTTCAGTTTACCCATTCTTCACTTTAAAAAGAGAATTTTTTTTAACTGTTAACTAATAGACATGCTGTATGAGACAGATTGTGGCCTGAGGGGGGCCAAATGCACCTGTTCCAGCAATTTCTGTAATTATGAGGCTGTGAGTCATTCAGAGAATATTTTGTACTCTTTTGTGTCATACTTATTCTGCTTTGTATGAAACACATGAAAGCTTCATCCAATCCAGAGAGCATAGGTAAGAAAAATATTAATTTTTACAGTTAGGACCAGCGCAAGAGTTATGGAGCTCACTTAAGGAGTGGCAAGACACGTGCCTGTTGTTATATGAATATTTCATCTCATGACTATTAAGTATATGATATATGAACAACTGAAATGTAAATAGAGAGAAGGGTTATGGGAAGGTGCCATTGTGTCCCTGACCTAGAGTTTATAAGTGACTGCAAACACTTAGGAAAGATCACAAACACTTTTATTCCCTAAAGGAAATTTGTATATGGTAGTTTACTGGATAAAAGTGATGAATCCAAATTTTCACCTTTTACTAGATTAGGGACACATTTATTTGCATTTTACCTCTCTCTCTCCATGATATGTTTTCTTAGCTCACAGAAATGCTACACTGCTTCATGTGATTTAAACAAGTTCAGCAGCGGAAGAAAAAGTCATTGCCTCTTTCATCTGCACCTCAGTTAATGTCTTTAATGTGTTCATATGATGGTTTCAGACTGTTTATTTAGTATGATCTTAAAAATGCTTCTGAGTTTGAATGCTTTGTTCATATATTATATTTACACCTAAACTATGAAACTATATTTATAATTAATTTCAAAAAATTATTGAGCTTTTATCAGTCTATACACTTATCCTTTAAAAAAATTTAATTATATGATCAGCATACAGAAATGGAAGATGACAAATTTTAGAGGAGCTTTTATCACACAAATGTATACAGGAAACCAGAAGTCATTTCAAAATTATCTATTTAAAACAGTAGATGAATACTTCTGCCAAGAAGTTGATACTTTTATTCCTGTGTTTATAAAACACTTTTAATAAACTCTTTAGTTATCTCCTGAAACATAATATGACCTACTCCAGCCCTCAAATTTTCAAAGCGTTAAGCCAAGCATATACTCAATCATTCTAATACAAATAGCTTTTATTGCTATCCTTTCAAGGTGTTTGATAATTTACATTCATGAGCACATTCAAAAATTAAAATGAAGATTTGGGATAAAATTGGGTAAAGTGCAAAAATGTAATGGGAAAAAAATAGTCTGCCTAACTCAGTCCCAGTTCCTCACAATTCACAGGGTTCAAGAAACCTTTGAACAACGGTCTCAGGCTCATAGTGTGACTCTTGGATTTGTCCTGTGTAGGGCCAAGAGCTGAACTTCAGTGACCCTTGTGGGTCACCTCCGGCTCAGAATTTTCTATGATTCTAGGATTCCTTGTTCTCTGTTTACGAGACCTAGTGCATTATAACAGATTTTCAAACTCAGCTTGAATTTTGCCATTTCTGACAAGTGCATTCTCTGACCTCTGAAGCATAACTTTTCTTGCTGAGTGATCAATTTCTCAAATTGTGGCAGAACCTAAGCTTATTCGTCAGATATTTTATAATGCAGCAGTTAATCTATTTATTCTGGAATTCTTTCCAGAATCATAGAAATAAAGATTGGAAGAGACCTTCAGATAGCACTCCATTGCCACAGGATCAAGATCAGTTATGTTTAGGCTATTCCTGGTAAATTATTTTGCATCTCCTCTTAAAACAACTTGAGTGCAAAGTTTTGGTTTTCTCCTTTTGTGGGTACAAATTTCAGTTTTACTCCAGAATCACATATGAAAAGTGTTGCTTCCTTTCACCCTCCTGAGTAAGAAAAATGACACCTCAGCTTCACAGAATTCAGAAAATAGATCCAGGAGTACCAAAGCCACCTGTCATGAAACTACACAGCTTGCCAGAAATAAATATTGATTCTTATCATAAACTCACTCCAGCATAAAGAAATCAAAAGGCAAAGATATATTGGCAATTGCAAATTATACAACAGTACTAAGGAAAACTGACATCCCCTCAACCCCACTCTTCAAACTGTAAGACAATTCTTACAGGGAAAGCAGGATAATAAACTATTAAAATGAATATTGATGTGTATGTAGGGGGCTATTCCTTTTACTTTGATAAAACTGGGGAAATTTGGAGAGCAAATACTAACTCGGTCAGCAATATTTGAGGTTTCGTTTAATAAAACACTTTCTTTCCTGGCATGTGCTTCAGCTTCAGGATATTTCCAAGGTATTTCTGAGATAACATCTGCTGTCAGGTATCTTAGAATTAGTGTTTACCTTCAGCGTCTTTGTTCATTGTAATGATTATATTGGCATTATTATTTTCTTTATTGTTCATCCTGTCTTGGGTTCTTACTCAATCTCAGGATTAAACATTTCATGTTATGCAAACATATCTGTTCCTCTTTGGGCCCCTGTCAGAGAGGTGGGCACGGGCACTTCTAAAATTTAGTTTTCATGGTTTCTTTAGATGCTCTGTTAGAGCTACTGCCTTCTAATGAGAGACAATTAATCTTATCAAGACTTACTTATGTATCCCTTTGCATTTAATATTTCTATCAGAATGTGGATCATATATTTTTTGTTCAATCATTCTGTTTTGCAGCTAGAAGTCTGCTGTGCAGGAGAAGATATCTACCTACTTGCCTGGGCCTTTCATGTAGTGCATAGTTAAATGAAAGCATTGCAAATTAAGGGATGTATGGTTAAGGTATTTGGTATTTATATTCAGATCTCCAAGTGCTTCTCCAGTCTTTTGCACAGAGACTTGTATTTCAGCTTTTTAGAATACGAATCTGAGACCCTCCTCTTCTTTTAAAAATACTTTTATTTTGTTTGAACATGATCCCAATGCAGAAGTTTGATGTCATAAAGAAGCAATTTCTGTGACACAGTGACAGAAGGGAGGGGTCCCTCACAATAATTATGTAAATTCTTTCCAGCAACCTATTTTTCTCAGTAAAAGAACCCAAAATATCTTCACCTGACAGAATAGTATTAAGAAGCCTTTCAAAAATTCTCCCCTCAGTTTTCCTTGATCTTTGCAATGGTATCAACAATATTCACTGGTTCCATTATTTACTGACTACCGCCTTTTGAAATAAAGGCAATGTTAACACATCTTCAATAGAGTTTTCTAAACAACATATGCTGTTGGAGAAAATTCTAATTTCTTTAATCATTTTAATGAATGACAATAGCTAAGAAGTATGTGAGGGTTTGGGGGGGTAGTGTTTTTTTTTGTTTTGTTTGTAGGTTGTTTGGTTTTTTTCTGCTTGGAACAATCATTGCAGCAAGTCTATTTCTGTAGTTGACAATCATCACTAGCTTAACACATACAGCTCTCAGAAATTAATTAGCAATTTATTTGTTCTGGATTTGCCTCAATAGATTAATCTTCATGCAATTAGATCACAAAAGTACAGAGTCATAAAAAGGTTTTCCTTAAAATATGTTGATATTCTAACCCTGAAGCTTCTCACTTTTGTTACATGTTTCTGGAATGCTGCTGCCCCAAACAATGGCCTGAGACTATCTTGTGTACAGCATACTGTGTCGTTACCTTTTCCATAGCAAATCCACTGGAATTGAAATAATTACCAGTATTTCTTTTATGTTCATTGTGGTTCAACTGTTTAAGTATCTGTTTCAAATGTATATCTTTGTCCAGAAGTCACCTCAATATTCATAAAAATCTCAGAGGCTTAGAAAAGCATTATCAGATGGTTTTCGAATCCTCATACCCTCAGGGATTTCTCCTTATCTTAAGAGGCGAGTATGTGCTTCTTCCCATTCTTGATGTCCTTGGAAAGTAACAGTACTATTTTATTTTGTCATTTAATTTTGTTGTTTTAAAGTAGAATTGCCACTTTTTCAAAAGTTAAGTGTGGCTGAAACAAGTGGTACATTTGCATTTTTAATTCCTTTCCTTTCCTTTCCTTTCCTTTCCTTTCCTTTCCTTTCCTTTCCTTTCCTTTCCTTTCCTTTCCTTTCCTTTCCTTTCCTTTCCCCTTCCCCTTCCCCTTCCCCTTCCCCTTTTCCTACAGTTATTAAATACATCCAAATTTGCATACTTTGTTTTGTTTAATTTTCCAGTAAGGGAAACATTATTAAAGAATTTTTTTGCCTGTCTTCCAACAGTGTTTATTTCTGATTTCAAAAACCAGCTAGAACAGATTTTCTCTGGATAGAGCTAGAAGTTTCGAAGCAGAGAGTGAAATATTCAGTGGTCTCCCTACTGTAAAGGGGTGTTAACAAGAAGGGTCTATAGTATTTAAAGGGGGCCTACAAGGAAGCTGGAGAGGGAGTTCTTACAAAAATGTGCCCTATTCGGGGCAAGGGGGAATGGCTTCAAACTGAAAGAGGGTGGATTTAGATATTAGATATTAGGAAGAAATTCTTTACTGTGAGGCTGGTGAGGCACTGGGACAGGATGATCAGAGAAGCTGTGAATGCCCCATTCCTGGAAGTGATCAAGTCTGGGTTGGATGGAGCTCTGAGCAGCCTGGTCTAGAGAAAGGTGTCTCTGCTCATGTCAGGGGGGTTTGGAACTAGAAGGGCTATGACAACCCTTCCAACCCAAACCATTCTTTAGTTCTGTAATTCTGTGATCCACAAAATAAAACCTCAAATCAAGTTTGTCGTGGTTTGACCCTGGCCAAATGCCAGGGACCTACAACGTCTGCTCTCTATGCTCTCTCCTGCTGCATTTACGCAGAGGAGAGGACTCAAACTGACACAAACACACTGGACTCAATGAGTTGAGATGAGGCAGTGGTGGGGAGGGGACGCATGAAAAACATGAGCAAACAGGTGAGAGACTTAAGTTGCAAAGTGATTTATTAACCTAACAGAGTCGGAGGATAAATGAGAGGTAAAAATAAGCTTTTAAGACACCATTTCTTCACTCACCCCCCTTCCCTCTTAAGACACTGTTCCTCAGCTCACCCCCTCCCCTCCTTCAAACAACCAGCAGCTCCGGGTGGGGGGCAGGGTATGGGGCTTTTTTTAGTCAGTCCATCACCACAATTCTTCTGCTACAAACACTGTTTCTCTGCTCACCCCTCTCCCTCTTAAGACACCATTTCTCAGCTCACCCCCCTCCCTCTTTCACACAAACCAACAACTCCGGGGTGGGGCAGGGTATGGGGGTATCCCTTTGGTCAGGGTCAGTCCACCAGGGAGAAGAGTCCTCTACT
>VZTX01028737.1:851878-882067 GCA_013400915.1 Pardalotus punctatus | reverse complement strand
CTATTTTTTAATTTGGAACCAGGACTTTTCAGTGGTTGATTATCCCTATCAACATTATTTTCTGCTGCTGTGATTGAAATGCTGTCAAACATTCAATTTCAACAATGTCTCCATGAAGAAAGAAACAAACTATTTAAAAAGAAATTATTCTATTTACAGGTGAGTTTTGATTAAACCTTTAAGCAAATTAAAACAAATGTTGGTTTGGTTTTTATTTTTTTACAAGGTCAAGGACTTCTCTGAGCAAAATAAATGTACTTGATTTAAAGATTTGACTGAAATCACCAAGTTCAGTGATCAATACTTTTGTGTTTATCATGCTATGAATACTAAAGTTTTTGCATTTTATTAACATAAATTTATTTGTATATATATACACCTATATATTTATTAATAGAAAGACAAAAACATTTCATTTGGAAGGAACAGTTGGAGATCATATTCAACTCCCTGTGTCAAACAGGGTCACATAGAACGGGTTACCAAGGACTATATTGAGTCAGATCTTTAATATCTTTGAGAATGGAGAATTCACAACCCCTTTGGGTTGCCTGGGCCAATGATTCATGACCCTCACAGTAAAGTCTGTTTTCTTTTGTTCACATGGAACTTGGTGTGTTTTAATTTGTGTCCATTGCCTATGGAAGTGTCAGTACAGAGAAGAGCCTGGCTCCTTCATTGTCATTTCCAGCCCCCAGGTGTTTGTATATTGTAATAAGCTCTTCCCTGAGCCTTCTCTTCTGCAGACTGAAGAATGTCAGGCTCTCTCAGCCTTTCTTTATATGAAAGATGATCGAATTCCTTGATCTTTTTTGTGACCCTGAGCTGGAATTGTTGTAGTAAGGCTACATTTTTATCACACTGGGAAGCCTGGAACTGGACACAATACATCAGTGGATTTCATGTGTCTAACTTGAAGAATATAATACTTTTTTTATTTCACAGAAAAGTTAGAATATGTATTTTAGGTAAATGCAATATTTTATGGTGAAAATAACATATTTGTTTCACTGGGTTGTAATTTTTACTGGATTTTAAAAATTAAATAGAAAATTATAACTTTCCATAATAATGAAATGCTAAGATCAACAGCAGTACTACTATAATGGTTCTTTTAAAATTCCCCACTTTGCAGATCATTGGGGTACTTTATCTGCAGAAGTTTTTCAGAGATTACGTCAAAGATTTTGTAGCCTTTAACCTCCAGTAAACATTTAGGCATATCATAAAAATAAGATTGTTATATTTTATAAACAATTACAGAATTGAAATGCACTTTTGTTTTTGGGATAGGATTATGTTACTTAGCATTATTAGGAGAAGATTATGTTACTTCTAAATTTCTAGTTTACTTCCCATAATTGAAAGAAAACCCCAAGTATGGTACTTGTAAATCATTTTAGTCAGTTTATCCAATAGTAATTAAACAGGGGGAATAGTTAGCACCCAAAAAGCCACTATTTTTTCAGAGAAGAAAAATAGGATAAAAATACGACATTTTAAGAAATTACATCAGAACAAAGAGGCAAAAATGATTGATTCAATTGACTGCCAGTCAAATTTATGTACTTCTTGCTACTGCAGAATTAGAGTCCCTTCACAACACTCACATGTATCCCCTAATACATATATCTTGTGAAATAATTACTGGCAAGATATACATTAAGTCTGTGATACGGCCATCATCCTCTCTGGGAAATATTGCAAAAGCCATAGGAATGGCACATTTTCTATTTCCTTTGACCATTGCTTTTAACTGTTTTCTGGAAAGACAATAGATATCCTGTAAAATATATGCATATATTTTTATTTTATAAATGAGAAAACACTGTAATAATTAGATTATAAAGTGCAAAATACCCTGAATACTTAATTGGTAACAATAATAACTGTAATAATCCTCTCCCCTCCAGTTTTAACAATTCAGATAATATTTGAACGAGATTTAGATCAGCGAAGTTCAAAGAAAAAATATTGATTTGCATTTAAAGATTTGCCTCAATTCAAATCCTATACGCTCCAAATGAGCATCGTTCATGAAGTACGTCCAGGGTGTCTAATGGCTATGAGTTTGTGAGGACCCCAGGGAGGACTCCCCATTGCACAGGCACAGCACACTGCCTGGTGTGCCCGGGACTACCTAATGTGTGGTCCACAGCTGGCATAGCAGGAAAGGAGATATGCAAATATGGTAAAGATATAGAATTCTGGATGGAACTGGCACCACCATCACCAAACTAAGATCTGTCCTTTTATTGTGACAGTATTCTTTCCTTTTGTTTCTCCTGAGCCACAGAAATCAGCTGCAGATAAAGAAAAGCAGTTATGATCAGAGGGTGATGAAGTGGGGTAGGAAAGCAGGGAGAGGACACAAAAAACTCTTTCCAAAACAAAACTAATTTTATTTACTTTGTCTCTTATTCATTCTTTTAAATTTGTCTCTTTCCTTTAACAGTTTAGTCATTACTTTTCTCTATGATTAGTTACATTACCTTCAAGTTACATCAATTCAAGTTTGAATTGTCCTCCACAGTTCATTCTCAATCTATCTCCAAAACAGAAGTTTCATTGTGGTTTTCATCCTTTTTATATTTCAAATAAAAAGAAAGGTGGTTTCGGGTTATTTAAATAGGACAGGTAAAGTAGAGAGTCACTAGATATTAATGGTCAGATTACATAAGCCTATATCAAAATAAAGCAAACAAAAGCAAAATCTTATATGAAATTAAAAGGAAATCTATTGACTTCTGGAATTGTTCTTCTTATCCAATGTCTAATTGGTAGAATTTTGGCACTTTCAATACTCACTTAAACTGCATGGATTCCTTGTAAAACACCTGCCTACAGATATTCACTTGCTTAAAATACTTAAATTTCCTGCAAACTATTATGACTGCAGCTGCTCCTACAGTCCCCCTGTTAAAAGTCTTGGCAGTTTGGAAATCACTTGTCAAATTACCTCACAGCAGTTTGAGGTATGGTGGAACTATAAAAGTCTTTCTCTAAAGGAAAGATACATAAAAGAGTGTTGTTACAGCTGATAATCTGATACTCAATGACAGATTTGTTCTTATTTGGTTTTTTCCCAGAAGAGATGCTAAAGTTTGAACTTGAACTTGTATGAAGTGTTTCTCCCAGAAAGATTTGCCTCAAGGACTAAAATAACTTCTTGTATATCTCTAGTGATTTTTTTCCCCTCCTTGATGTAAAATTTGTTGTACTGTGAACAGTCAGGGTGGCTAGTGGGAGGTGTGTGTCAGTTTTAATATTGCAGAAATACACTACAGAAATGAGAAGAATTTAAGGCAAAAGACTCAGGTGTTGAATGTCTTTGAGTGCCATGATATGTGTCCTTAAGAAATAGTTAAATCCAGAATGAATTTATGTGGTTGTATTTCAGCACAAGAGTACCTACAGTTTAATGCTCTGTACTGGGTTTATGTGGCAAGGTTTTGCTCTTGGGGGAGCTGCAAGGGCGGAAAGACCTGAGCCGTTTCCCACGTGTCAGACACAGCCAATTCCAACAGGCATCAAGAAGGAGTCACCACTGGTCAAAGCAGAGCCCATCAGTGATATTGGTAGTACCACTGGGCTAAGATATTTAGGAAGGGGTAAAAAACACTTCACAAGACACCTGAGAGAGATGAGCAAAAATAGGTGTAAAAAACAACTCTGCAGACATCATGATCACTGAAATAGGAGGTGGAAGAGGTGCTCCAGGCACTGGAATAGAGATTTGTCTGCAGCCCATGGTGAAGGCCATAGTGATGCTGGTTGTCCTTCTGCATCCGTTGTAGGTCCGCTGTGGAGCACATATCCATTCTAAAACCCATTGAGGATCCTACACAAAAGCAGGTGGGTGCCCCAAAAAAATGTGTGGCCCATACATGGCAAGTTTTCTGGTAGGACCTGTGAGCCTATTAGGGGTCTAGACTGGAGAAGGCCAAGAAAGACTGTATCCTATGGGAGGAACCCAATACTGGAGCAGGGGAAGAACATCAGGAAGAAGGAATAGGAGAAACAACATGTTATGAACTGACCACAACCTCCATTCCCCATGCCCCTGTGCTGCTTGGAGGGGAGGACATATGAGAAGCCAAGAGTGAAGTTGACCTGGGAAGAAGGAAGAGTTGGAAGAAAGGGTAGATTTGTTATTATTTCTCACTCTGCTGCTCTAATTTCACTTTAATTTTTAATTTGTGGTAATAAAAATAATAATATCAATAATAATAATTATTATAATTTTTAAAATTAGTATTATTAGTATTATTATGATTAGCTCCCAAAGTTTTTGGGTTTTTGCTTGTGGTTGAAATTGTTATGGGATCTCCTTATCCTCCTCTCAACCCAGGGATATTTTCTCCCCTTTTGGTTCGGCAAGGGCAGCCTGGTGGGCACATAGCATCCAAAGTCAACGCACCACATATTCTTACATCAGGGAATATGTGGCAAAGATTTTTTTTCCACCAGGGAAATTCCAAAGAGCTGTTCAAGTCAGATAGGTCAAAAATGCAGCAGCTAGCTAAGGGTCATGTAATCCAAGTTGTTTAAAAAATTGCTTCCTATCTTGTGAAAGGCACAACTGAGGGTCTAGAAAAAGGAATAATGAATAAATGTATCTTTCAAATAGGAGCTAACAATTAAGCAAACCATAGATTTAATTTTAAATGTCAAACTTACAGAAGTACATATACAATCTGAAGCACTGAAGGCAAAATCCTTCCAAATAACACAGGCAAGACTGTGTTAAAATGTTCTGTCTCAAAATTAGTGGTTTGGTTGGTTTAAATAATCACCCGCAAAGGTACCAGCAAAAGAAGGTTTAACATGCATTTATGAAAGTGTGACAAATTTTGATGACAATGTTCAATCTACTATTTAATACATGGATGAAACATACACAGGAGCACTTAATTAGAATCAATTCAGAATGACTCATGTGGAGACTATGGGGTGAGAGGAAGGCATAAAGGTGTAAGAGGTAGACCATCCCTTTAATCACAAAGTTCAGGGTGGATTCCCTCTGCTTTCTAAACTCCTGACAGAATGTAGCTGCAGCTGAGTCCAGTCTGAGTTCCAGATCAACAGTTTATGTATAAAGGCTTAGAACAGCACTTAATCACTGACTAATTTACAAAGTGATAAAATAGGGTTTATTACAATTGTAATGTGGCTTAGTATAGATTCAAAATAGTGATATTCAGGCTATGCATGGTGTTTTATCCATTCACATACATATGCACACAGGCATTATGGAGTATGTACAAAGGCATTCCTGAGGAAAATTTCCCTTGAGAGTCAGGGAAATGCTCACATCTAATGCTTTGGCTCTTCTCAGTGGGTGAAGGGTTGAGCCTTGAGAAGTAAGGACAAAACCCCTAGTCCTGTCATCAGTCAATGGTGAGTACCACAAACTCTCCAAAGAGCTCCAAGAGGTGTCTCACTCAGAGGAAAGTGCTGGCACAGCCCACTGTGGTCCAGAAGAGCTCAGAGGGTCTCACTTAGGACTGCTGTTTATAGGGTCTCAAGATGATTGCTTTAATCATATATACATTTTCCAACCTCAGGTCAGTAGTTACTGAAGCTTCCAAAACAACTGGAAATTGTTTCCAGTGCCAAGTGAAATTGTTTTCAAAAGCTCCAGCAAAAATGATACCATGCTCCTTGGGCTATGGTTCAGACCCAGAATGTTCCAACACTGTCACAGAGTAACTGATTATCCCTGCTCTTGTTCTTCACCATAGAAATGCGGCCAGTGCTGCCCTGGTGCAGTCAGTGCCATTCCCACCTTACCATACCACCCAACTCTTCATTACAAAAAGCTCAGGGGCTAACAGGAGCTCCAAAATCATGCAGCAGCCTGAGAAAAAAGAAAGGAGGGATGGGATGGGATGGGATGGGATGGGATGGGATGGGATGGGATGGGATGGGACGGGATGGGTTCATGTGGGTGGATACACATCATCACATCTTCTTGGTTTTGGAATTTATCTATGATATGACACCTCCAAAGTAAGAAGGAAAAAAAGAGTGTATAAACCATCTCTATTATTGTTATGCTTATTACAACTTCCAAACAGTGAGGTTCTTGTATCCATAAAATGCACTATGATAAGTACTAGAATAAACTTAAATATGTGACTTGAATTTGTGTTTCCATGTAGAATCAGTTTTGTAGCTCCAATAAGACTGAAATGTTTCATATTTTCATATCTTCAAACCAAATTATAATAAGCCTAATTAATGCTTTTGACAGAATTAATACAATCCTTTGCTTAACTGACAATGAATTTACTGAGTAACATTTTATAACAATAACCTGAATTCATTTGATGAAAAGTAGTGGAAAAGACTGTGCATAAAATTTGTGTTTAACTTAAAGAATGGCAATTAGGAGTCTTCTTGCAGATCAAGGAGAAATTTATATAGTTTCATTCAGAGATACTTACAGTCTACCAGACAGCTGACACTGATGACAGCTGAGAATGAACACATCACAAATAAATCTCTTAATATACACAGGCATTTTAAGACCTTTGTAAAATATGTGGTTTCATTACTTTCATGTCGAGGGATTAAGTACTGAAGTTTACATTTTGTAGGAGCACAGAATCATTCCCTTTTGTCTAAACAGAAGTAAACCAGAAGGAGTCTTGCTGAAGATAGCTGGTGGTACAACACCTGTGCATGTGAGGAAAGTAACAAACCTAGGATTGGATGCAAAACATCTTGGTAGGCACAATGGCTTGATCCTTTCATATACAAGCAATGCCTCAACAGTAATTCAGTGGTAATCCAAACTTTTTATGAAGACTCTGGATTTTTCTGAATAATAAAAATAAAAGATATAAAAAAATAACTAAATCAAATTTCCATCTCATGTTTGGTTAAAATTGCTAGAAATAATGTACAGGAAAGCAGCTTTGAACTAGAGATGTAATTTATGGCGATGAATAGCCTGTTAAACACAGAAGATGAGCAAGTTGCTATTAAAACCTTTTGCCACATTAGGTTCTTATATATTCCAGGGAATGGACATTCTGGGAAACTGCTGGTGATTGCAGTTTATGGTGCTTTGTCTACTGGAATAGCTAATAAATTAAGCTGGTTTCAAAATGTCTACAAGGAAAAAAAGCCTGTGGATTCCATTAGTATAAAACCAGAATAACAGAATAGTGAATTATGTCTAAGGTTTCCTTTCCTTATTTCTTTTAACAACTTGATA
Source organism: Pardalotus punctatus (assembly GCA_013400915.1). Classification (NCBI taxonomy): domain Eukaryota; kingdom Metazoa; phylum Chordata; class Aves; order Passeriformes; family Pardalotidae; genus Pardalotus; species Pardalotus punctatus. Next base: position 874,842 of record VZTX01028737.1, on the reverse strand, counting down.
GATGGGCTTTGATTCTAACTTCTCTTCATGTGATTTATGCTTTGGAGAAAAAGATTACTGAGTTAATAAAGCCCACATCAATTGTCTGTTTCTCAATTAATTTATTATTTTCAGTTGAAACATCATATTTGTGATTATATAAATTCTGTTTAATCATGGGGTGTAACTCAAGCAGTCAACTGGTTTACCGCCAAAAAGAGTATCTGGTGATTTTATTCTGAATCACTTTTAGAAACTTATGGAGAAATCTTAGCGTTCAGATAAAAGTAGCAAAACCCTGACTGTCTTCAGAGGAAAGTCAACCTGCCAATCAAGAAAAACATGGTCATACAGCATTTCATTGCCTTGTTTTTCTTTTGTATACTCACATAATTACTCTAATACCCTTTTAAAGTATTTTTTTATTTTTTTCAACATTTTTTCCCTCTTTATTTTCTGTTACAATTTATGAATTATTTTTCATATAATAGGACTCAGAACTCGTTCAGAAAGCTAAGACCACTGCTGTGTCAGATATTTTATCACTAAGTGAAAACTTTCCCATACTGTAGGTGTACTCATAGTCTAAATTATGAGTGCAATCCTACTCTTCAATATCTATAGCTTATCATTAAGCTTATTGCTTTTCAGGGCATATAATAAATCTTAAAATCAATGATTCTGTATCTAAATTAAGCAGTCTGGCATCTCTGCAAGAATTTCATTGCCATTTGACTAAGATTAATAATGGTTTTACAAAGGAAAAAAGAATAGAAACATGTGTGTCTTGGAGGAAGGGAAACTTAATTTTTTCCTTCTTTGCCTTTCCAGAACAACAGGTTAGTTCAGCCATAGTGACATGGTTCTGTTAGGTGTTCACTAAATTAAAAAATTTGTTCCTAATTGGAATACTCTTCTTATCTTGAAGTACTATTGCAGCCATCACACGTGCACACACACACACACACACACACACACATATATATATACGCATACGGCAAATAGGGGTGTTGGAACTAGTTGATCTTTATGGTCCTTTCCAACCTAGTCTAGTCACACTTTTGTGCAATGGTCTTGATAACTGCATTCTGTTGATTATGCCATACCACTTCTCTCTTTTTTTTCCTGCATTAGGTTCCGAGTGCCAGAAATGACAAGCTGAAGAAATTAATTCTCTATCAGTGGCTTCTGCTCTCTCAAGCTTCACTGTCAAATATGTTGGCAACTTTACAAATGCCTCTGGATCTCTTGGAGAGTGATCTGTTGTGCCAGTGCAGAGATGCCTGGTAGTCTTAACCACTATTTTACTTTAATTAATTTCCTTTTCACAGTAGTCTACTATATATAAAAATATTTTTAGTTTGAAAGGAAATAAAGATATCTGGAAAATATATGGTCTTTTCCTTCAGTTTCCTAATACAAGTATCTATCAGTCTTACACTTAGGAATTCCCCAGTTAAATTACTGGCCTAGTATTTCAAAAGGAGAAACTTCTACTAATGGTCCTTTAGAACAAAAAGTATCTCTTTCATACACCTTAAAACACAAAAGTTATGCTTTAATTTTACATTTTCTAAAAGATACTGCCTCTGGTGTTATGCAGAAGGAGGCCAAGAGATGTAACACAAAGGAAAATGGTGGCTTGTTTGTGTTTATATTTTATTTTATTATTTTATTACATTTTATATTTGTGTCAGTTTTGTCAGTTTTTTCTCTTTGTGCAGTTTATTTTGCCAGTTCCAGCAGGCTCTTCAACAGAACCACTGCTGATCAAAGCTGAGCCCATCAGGAATGCTCGTGGTGCCTGTGTAATAACATATTTAGGAAGGGGTAAAAATCACTGTACAGCAGCGAGGTAAACAGCTCTGCAGACACAAAGGTCAGTGAAAGAGGAGGAAGAAGCAGTGCTCCAGGTGCAAATCAAACATTTCTCTGCAGCCCTTGGAAGAACCCCCACTGGAGCAGATGGATATGCCCTGGAAATAGAAGAGCCCACACCACAGCAGGCTACTGGCAGGATCCTTTGGCTGTGGAGAGGAACCCATGCAGGAGCAGGTTTTCTGTCAGGAACTACTGCTTGTGGAATCTACATTGGAACCATTCCTGAAGGACTGTATCCCATGGAAAGGAGCCATGCTGGAGCAGTTGTTGGAGAACTCTAGCACATGGGAAGGATCCACACAGGAGGAATTTGTGAAAGACTTCATCTCGTGGGAGGGACTTGACACTGAAGCAAGGGAAAAGTGAGAGGAAGAAGGAGCAGCAGAGACAAAATGTTATGATCTCACTGTAACCTCCATTCCTAGTTCCCCTCCAATTCTTCAGGCAGGGAAGTAACAGAAGTGATAGGAAGAAAGAAGTGAAGTTGACCCTAGGAAGAAGGGGAGGGTAGGAGAAAGATGTTTTTATTTCTGTCTTTGTTTCTCACCATCCTACACCATTTCTCCTTGGCATTAAATTGATTTTTCCCCACTCCAGCATCTTTTGCCTGTGATGGTAATTAATGAGTGTTTTTCATTGCTTTCTCTCTGAGAATTTTTGCCTTATTTTCTCCCTTTTTTCTGATGAGAACTGGGAGTGAGAAAGTGGTTTAGGGGGCATCTGACAGCCAGATAAGGGTAACCCACCACAATGTGGTATGTCTGTACTTTTTGGAAATACCGTAGGTCAAAATAATTCTTGTGATTAAGCTGAAGTTTTCACATCGATTTCACTGCCATAAAATGATGAGAAGATGAGAAAAGGATACAATATGATATATTTAAAATTAATTTAGAGCAAGTTTAGATAATAATTTTGAAAGTAGATATTGTGCAGTTAATTAAAGATTCATCTGTATATGTTAATTTACCTAAGTACTACATTTACCACAGCATCATTTAATTCCTTTAAGTGTGTTACAAGTATATCTAGACTTAATTTTTTTCTTTTTTTAAGATTAAATAGCTTTTCAAAGTATTGTAAAGTATTAACCTAATAAATTTCTTAAGATGATAACTAAATATGAAATGTAGTGTTTTTCTTTTAAAATTTTACTTACAGAAATAGGAAAAACATTCTTAGTCATAACAGAAAATACTACTTTTTACTTTATTATTGCTTTTATGTGATAGAAAAGTATAATGTTATTTAATGTTAACATTTTAATATGAAAAAAATTGTAACTCAAATTTAGATTTCTTATTATGATAAATTGAAACACCATCAAATCCACCTAATTATTGTTTCATTGCAAGCTATTGTTTTGTAGCAATTTTGTGTCTGACTTAAGGAAAGATATCAGAATTCATGTAGATATTCGAAGTTAGTTTGTTAAAAGAAGTTAAATATATGCACTTTTAAAATCAGTAATCCTTTTTCAATCAATCAATATTAAAAATATTTTTAAAATATTGTTTTTATAATCCATCCTTTATGAAGCTGAAATTTGATAAAACAATTTCATGTAGTGAACAGCATTAGGTATTTGCAATAGCATCATCTGAAAATGTAGCATAATTTTGCGGTACTAGGTCAATTTTAAACCAGAGATGATTAAGAATAAAAATACTATACACCAACCAGAAATTCTAATATTTGGAGGAACTACTACATTTCTCTTGCAGTATTTACAGAAAAGACAGTAAAGAGAATAAGCACCATCTATGCCAAAAACCTCTCAGGAAAGAAACAGTGGAATAAGATGGGAAAGTTTACCAGCCTTTATCTTGTGAAGTTTGTTGTTTTGAAAAACAGTCTCAATTTAGGCTTAATTTACAAGGTTGAACTTAGGAAATAGTGTTTTAATATTCCTAATCTTGAACAAATTACATTCTTTGTATAGTTATTCATTGTTTTAATGTGTTTATCTTCTGGCTTTCTATATACCATAAGGTGTTGTCTTGTATCAGCTGTTTGTGTGACAGATATTGTAAGGATGTTTTGCAGTGGAGGTAGTATCTGCTGCTCATACTGCTAACTATAACATGAAAGGCATATAGGTATCATGATGACATAAAAATGAGAAGAGCTTCTGCATTCTTAGAAGTACCCATCCTTTAGAATTCATAACTGCCTACAATTATTCTTTTTTTTAGATCCAAATTTATGTCTTGTCCTTTCCCTCTAAACCTCCCCAAGCCAACAAGAATCACAAACTTTTATTTGACCCTAACTTGACCATGCTGTTTTAAGGTGGCGTAGTGTCCTCTGACACACCCTGAAATAACCTTATGCCGTGGAAATGAATCCTCATGCATATTTTGAAATACACATTCAACTTTGGCCCCTGTTCCTGACACAGAACATAAACATCTAAACTCAGTTGAATGTAAGTCATACCTAGCCAATATATTATTTTCCTGGCTTGGGTTTTCATCCTGTAAGTGCTGTGATGTGTCCCATAAAAATCATATAATATTGGGACTTATTTCTGTTAGAAATCAGTGTCACATTGTAATGAAATGATATCTTTGAAAAGTCAAGGTGCTAGACTGTTGTTATAGTTTGCATAGACATCTGCATTTTTTTCTCTGCTATGAGATCACGGATACAGTTTTACATCACAGAATACTTCCATGCATATTTTGTTTTTAAAAATTTACTAAGTATGTGGTGAACACACACCTACCATATTTTCACAGTTTGATCCAGTAGTTTCTTGTAGTGCATTTTTTTATTTGTCCCCAATTAATACACCAGTTTAACATCTGAATTTGGAATCAACTTTTGAAAGGTTTAAATAAAATGTCTTTGAGTTACTTGTGATCCAGATCTGCCTAGAATTAGCTAGTAACAACATTTCCTATGACGAGAGTAGTAGTTTCTTCATAATCTTCTTTTTATACCAGAGTTCATAAACTCATCTGTTTATGAAGCAAAGGTAATATTTGTGTCTGTTATATTGATAAACATTTGGAAATACAGTACATCTGCTTGAATTGCCACTAGCTTATTGGGATCACAGAAACAAAGGAGAATGCCAGTGCAATCTCTGATTTAGGACCCTGTCATGTTCATCTAATGTAGTTTGTGTAGTTTGTGTAGCTACATTCTGACGAGGAAATTTTCATACACCTGGCATACTTCATAACTTGTCTGTGATTCCAATGTTTATATGTGATGCCTATGGCATTATCCATTAGTTGGTGGTTCAAACATTTCTGCAAGCAGCTTTTCTTTCTTTCTTTCACATAGGTGCCTTCTTTTTATACATAATTTTTTAGCAAAAATTGAATCAATAGAATTGAAAGTGATATTTTATCTTTAGGGTCTAGACTTAAACTTTTTTAGCATCTCATGGTAATCTGCCCAAATTGCCTTTGGTATAAGCATGTCATTTGCAATTATGTGGACAATCTCAATATCTCCAAATGTTTCATTGATCTTTTTTTTTAATACATCATGAGGGTCAATTCTTCATTTCATTCAAAAGGCAGATGGGAAAACATACATCTGCCCCAGGGTGTACTGAAGTGCACAGTTTGGATGATTCCTCATCTATTCTGACTTGCCAAAATCTGTTTTTCAAATTTAGAAAGTAAGATAGGTTTTCAAGTTTGTCAGCCTTGTTTTAATACAATATTGCTAAAATCTGTGGCTTCCAATTAAATCCCTATCTCCACTGTCCCTCTGTTCAGCTGCAGGCCCACAAACCTAAAGAAAGCCAATATTAACACTTTCTTTCCTGTCTATAGCAATTCACACCTGAATTCATCTACCACTGTAAAAGGACACATTAGAGCTCACATATGTGAGAGATATGGTCAGATATCATTAACAATGATAGGCAATATTTTCCCTGGAACAGTTTTATCCTCCTAGTTATGTCATTGCAGAGTGAAATGATTTGGGAAGTCTCCATGTGCAGTAGGTTTGTTCCATTTGCTACATTAATTTTAGATGCCAGATAATCACTCTTGTAGGGTGAAGAACCACGACATGCTCCTATCTCACAAAGTAGGAACAAGATGATTGTTAACAGTTGGGTTTTGTTTGTTTGCTTAATTCTGCCTTGGAACTTTTCTTGTAGATCTGGAGGTGCATTCAGATTCTGGTCATTTGACAGGTTCAAAGAAAATTCACTTTTGGTTTCATTCTGAGACAGGAACAATTTTTACCAGTGACACAGCTGTCTTCTGTAATACTGTGATAGGGAGCACACAGCATGGTGTAAATAGGAAGCCATCAATTCTCCTGATCTCTGTAAGAAAACTGCAACTAGAGCCTCTGAAAACTGTTAATAACAAAGTCATTTTGACCCATTTGTTTTCAGTTTCTTCATCTCCTCCTGTGGTCTATTGTGAAATATATTGTGGCCTATGAGCAACAGAATATGGACTGCAGACCATTCAGAATTCAACGTCCATTTTATGGATGTCCATTATGGACTTTTAGAGACAGGATATCTTGTAGTTATTTGTTGCTATATGTAGGAAGCATCCTCTGAATGTAAGAGTACTTTCTTGTAGTAATGAGATGTGCATTCTGATTTTCCTCTTATGTTGGAATACAGTATACAGTATTAAAAGACACAATTGTCTCACAAAAGACAACTCATGTTTCATCTAAAGACCTGATGGATTTTTTCCTGAATTAAATAGTCATGTTACATGCAAAGAAAAAGAAATAAATACTTCTGTGTTTCTGGTATACTATACCAGAAGCCCTGGTTTTTGTCTGTTTATTTTTTTTTTCCTTTTGAGATAGATCTGCAACTGAACTTTCACTTGCTCCATTATGGTGTCTAAGGGTATATACAGCTTTTTTTCTTTTTGATCATGAGGCATATGAAATGACACATTGTACTTTTGTAAAGACTTAGGAATCTACCCCTTAGTTCTTTCTCAGTGGCACTGAATATCACACTAACTTTGAGCAAGACAGTTTCAGCATTTCAAAAGTTTTTTTGGTCTTATTTTGTATCATTTTGCTCTGTTGCAGTTATACACTTGTTGATCTGCTTTTTCACCTAATGAAAAGACCAGAACAGTAGTTCATGAAAACAAGTCCCTTGCAAGTATCTTTTGAAAGAATTTCTAAGAAATCATCCAAAGTGGAAAGCAGGTTGTGCTGACCCTCTATCAACAAAAGGTGATAGAACATTCAAAGTTTCTTTTAATGCTGTTTTTAGCAGGGAGGACTGTGTTCAGTGAGCATCTCTGTTAATCAAATCCTTTTTTAGATTTAACAGTTATTACACTTGTTCACAAGATGAGGGCAGATAATTATTGTTTGATGACCCCTTTACCTTTTGGTTCTGTAAAAATTTTTTTTTTCCTCCCATATTCCTTTATTTACTGTGTTTCTAATAGAACATTTACTCCCTAAGAAACAGTGGCCACTTTCAGCAAAATGCCATGCTGGTTTTTGCTGCATTCTGTATAGTACTTGATCTCAAACTGCAGTCTCAAGGGGAGCTTTCTTTACTAGATAAACAGCATGTATTAGACAAATTTAACTTTAACATGTACTACTCTTGTACAGCCATTCAGTTGAAATCTTATTGGATGTGTTTGTCTAATTCTTCTTACATTAATGAATAGATATAATAATGATAAATATACATGCAAATGTAAGTTTTTGTTGTTATTCTTGAAATTATTTCATAGCTAATTAATTAAATAGAAAATAATTTTATAATTAAGTTCTTAAATTTATAAAATTTATGTGGAAGATATTTTATTTTGTATTATTTCTGTAGAATATTTGTCTTTATAAAGCTATCATTTTCAGTGGTTGCGTGACCAACTGGGATCACTTCCCAAATGAAAAGGATTTAAAGAGAATTATTAAGGAGAGAAGAAGGTTGTGAACTTTTGCCATAATGTATGCTGATTAACAGTTTTTTGTATAAAAGTAAATAGGAGCTTAGTATAGAGTTTTGACAGGTAAGCATAAACATTTTTATTTACCTCTCAGAATTATTTCTCTCCCAACATATGTCTTAGCATATAGAATTATACAAACAAACAAGATAATGACAGTTTAAAACACAGCCTTGGGAAAGGGCATATGCTCAGTTGCATCATTCTGGGAATGCTGAAGTATGAAAAACACTATTTATATGTGCAAATGTATTTAGTTTTTGTTATATTTAAACATATAACTGTGTATATGTATTTAAACTCTTATTCCAAGGCTGAAGAGGATGAAATCTCACCATCAGTATTGACTTCATAGAAAATAACCCTTTGTAATGTCTGGAGATATCAATGGCATACAGGAAGACCAAACACTACATGGGAATATCTCAGCATTCAATTGTCTTTTCCTAAATTAAAAGGACAGCAAGGAAGAAATATGTGGAAATTACTGATCATTGGATTGAAAAGAAAGAAAACAATGAAAAATAGGGTTCAGCTTTGAAGTAAGAGCTCATATTCACAGCCAAGATACAGGAAAGCATCAGTATCATTTTACAAGACATTGGTAAATTCCACTGTAGAATACTGTACACAGTTCTGGAAAACCATGATGAAGAAGAATTCTAATCAAGCAAATGCAAATTCAGTCTTTTAAGAAAATTAGACATATTTCAATTCATTAAAATAAATATTAAAAAAGTTTCTGGCTCAATTATTTTTGCAAAATCAAAAGTTGAAATAATATGGTTTATTCCCTTCAAATATATGAGGAGAAACACAGAAAGTAAACAAATATTTAAACTGAAAGACTAAAGTTGGGACAGGAAGAATATTAATACAGATTTGGTAGAAGTATTTTTGGCAGAAATTAAGACAAAATTTCTTCTATTAGATAAGTGATATCTTCTAACAAAACTTTACTAAACATATGAGCCCATGAGATCTCTTCTTTTTTTCTCCTTGGGTTTTTTATCTCACTCCTGGTTTTCTTTTTCATTTTTTTTTTCCCCCTCTGGTTCTTTCCAAAGATAAAAAATAACTAAGGATTTGGGGGATTATGAGAAAATGTTTTTGATAACAAATGTGAAACTGGATTATTGCCATTTAAAAACAGACGGAAAATATATCTAAATATACCCACGAGGCTAGAAATCCTGAAAAAGCAAACTCAAAAATATCTCAATAATACAATATTCTAAATAGTATTTTAACGGTTTCTTTGTAGTATGCTCACTACATATGTAATGCATGATAAAAATAAATAAAGATGCAAACCTTATTTTTATTATTTATCACTCCCCTTCTTTACCTTTTCATTTTATTTATCTTTTTATAGGCTTTAATTTTTTGAACACACTTTGCAAAATGCTTCACCTGTATCTATATAAAAAAAACACTTTCTGGAGTAAGCTGTGATTTTCACTTATCTTAACATATTGGGGTGGAGTGGCAAGGTTCTGGTAGTGGGAGGGGACTACAGCGGTGGCTTCAGTGGGGAGCTGACCAAAGCTTCCCCCGTGTCCAGTAGTGCCAATGCCAGGTGGCTCCAAGATGGACCCACGCTGGTCAAGGCTGAGCTCATCAGTGATGGGAGTAACGTCTCTGAAATAACGGATTTGAGAAGGAGAAATGTAATCATGCAGAAAACTCTTTCAGAAGTGAGTGTTGCAAAGCAGTTTCTGCAGCAGTTGCAGCCTAATGTAGTATTAAGGCATTTCCCAGCACATTGGGCTTTGACTGTCCAGTAACAGAGAGCTGCAGTTTACAACATGTAATATATGGAATGCTGTTGTCTATATATACAGAGAATTATTTAAGTTAACCCAAAAATGCAGGCACTGATATTATCTAACAAAGAAAAATATTGCACATATCATAACATACATTTTAATCTATTACATACAATGATTTCAGGCAGCACTAGTTGACATCATTAAACTCCATTCATGTACTTGTCATTGCAGTTTCCATAGAAACTGGTATTGCAAAATAAAATGGAGAAATAGGATTGAGAATCATGAAAAAAAATATAATTAGAAAAAATATAATTAAAATGAGCAAGTTGCAGTTTACCAACATTAGAGCCTCAACACAGTGAGCAATCTGTGCAGAAATCCTGTCAAAATTAATGGCAGTTGTGACAGACACAGCTGCATCAACTGCTTTGTTGCAAGAGATGTTAGATTATTTAGGGTACTCTAGTCAATTCAAATGTTAGTTTGGTAGTGTCATAACAGACGATTTTGTTTATCTGTTTTCCTTGAGAAGGAAGGACACCTCTTATATCCCAGGGAACAGAAAATACCTTTGAGTTTTATACAGTCAGCACCTCTGAAGTTTCGATTCTGTTTCTGAATGAATCAACTTCACATGGAAAATAGCATACTGATATTTCTTCTTAGTTAATCTTCTGTATTTTTTATCCTTATAATACACTTCATTTAAAACATTTTCTTATTGTTTCACTTCATTTATTTGCCATAATAGAAATAAATTTTCTATTTAGTGTATGTTACAATGAAGAAAAATCTCCCAGCTCTACAATAAAACCAGAAATGTTTATTGTGTAATGGTAACTTTTTGTATCACTGGAACTTGCACTAAAAATGTCAGTGGTTTATTTATTAGGATCTGATATTATCAGCTCTATATGACTTACAACCTGAAAATATTTCCAGAGCCTCAACCAGTTATATAACCTGAAATGTGCATTAGAATAATAGAGAGCTATTGGGAGGGAAGATTCTGTTTTCTGATGGCTTCACTGCACAAGTTTAAATTCTGTATGTCTTACATCCACAGTACACCAGAGACTTTCATTTGTCTTCAACCTGTAATGAAAAAAAAAAAAAAAAGTATTTATGATTTTAAAGTTGTAAAGAGAAACACAAAACACTTTAAAAAAATCAAATGGTATGCTTGCCATTTCTTACTAAAATAAGATCTGATATACAAGAATCTCTCTGCAAACACTAATTTTTCCTTGGGAAATGGGTTTTGATTTGCAAATGAAAAATTAAACCTGTGTGTTTAAGTCCCAGGTGATTTATTGAAAAATGTGCTGTTTCTTAACTAGAGAACCCCCTAAATTCAAGTCATGATTGTTAGACCATAGTGTTCCTCACCTTACCAATAACTTAAAATTTTGACCAAGTAATGTGGACCATAGTCAATGTTGCTATAGTCAATGGAATTATATTGTAAGAAATTATTTGAGGCATCCTTCTTTCTCCCAGATCTTTTAGAAGATGGTAGGTAGGTGCTTATTTATAGAGTAATTAGGACACAGAGAACACATTAGGACACATAAGAAAGGATTATATTGTAGTTCTATGAAGGGGTCATTATAGAAAAATGGAAATATATGACTACACATGTAGAGTTATTCTGCAAGTATGATGGTCAGACAGATGTTATAACTGAGAATCTCGAGTGAAACACTATTTTCAATGAGACCTACACTGCACAGTCTGCATGTAAATAACACAATTTATTCTAGCAGCTCTAGAAAGAGTATTTAGGAGCTGTTTGGCCTTTTTGTTTGTTTTTTTTTTTTCCCTCTCAGGACTCAAATGCATGACAATTGTCAGTTAACCTTCACTTTCCTCCTGATTAACAAAGTTAAGAGATGGTCTATTTCCTGCCATTTTTTTAATAGTTTGCAATGTTTTTCACTGGAACTGACTTTACAAATAACAGCCTATGAAGGAACTTATCATTTAGCCATTTTATTTTGTTTTTGAAAAAATTTTAAGATAGTAGCATTTAAATTTAATATATGATATCTCAACTCACCAAAGCTGATGAAATATAAGTGAAAATAAAGTAAGCATTTAACATGAAAATTTCATCTGGATATGCATTCTATATGCATATATTTTTATTATCTTGTAAATTTTTAAAATGTTATCACTATGATCTGGATAATTAGGTTCTAGCTCACATTCCAATGTTCAATATGTCCAAAAGATTCTGTTTAAAAAAAGATCTCTTTTTAGTAGGGAAAGAACTGCTGACTTGTCAATATAGTAGTATTTCGTGTAGAATTAACAAGTTTATGTATATATATATTCTATGTAAGATAGTGGGAATATTGGTTCCAACTTCACAAGTGAAAAATACCTTCATTGTTGCAGTCCAATTTATTAATCAATGTCAAATGTTAGTAAATTATCAGCCACTTGCTTTCAGAATGAAACTTTTAAAAGTAACATTAATTTTTGATGGAGTTTTTGGAGGGATTTTCTTACCAGTGATTGCAAAAATATTTTTATTTTAATATTATTAATAGAGTTCATAAGTGAAACTGTAACACTGTTTAGGAAAGAGACACTCATATTAAACGATACATGCATTGAAAACCTGTCATTTACAGAAAAAATCAGCTGTCCTCTATCATGCTTATACTCATTTTTAACCCTTGTCCTGCACAGTGTACTCAAGAAGGATGAATTTCTACTGAGAAACTATGAAAGTGAAAAGGTCATGGCATAAATCAAAGTAACAGCAGCTACTAAGAGGCATATGTATGCATCTCAAATGGCCAATATTGTTCTAGATGTTTCAATAATTTACAAAATAAAAAAAGTAATTTCACTACTAAATTGACCTGCATAAAGATGCAGCAAGACCACACTGCCTGCATAGTATATGTGTAGGTAAAAACAATATGAAGGATAAAACCATCATTATTATTTATGCTGTGCCACAGACATGCTTGTGCAGAACCTTTTGTTGCCAGTTTTGTTTGTCTTGTAATTACTGGAACTCTTATTAAAAAAATCAGACATTATCAGAGCTACTAGAATTCTTTTTTTTTTTTAGCAATAAATTATATGCTAAATATATATAATCAGAGAGTAATTTCATCAAAATATCTGTGAAAGGTTACTAATTTTCAAGAAAGAACATATTAGAGAGGTGTATTTCTTCATAAAAGTTTGGTAAGCATAATCTTCCTCAAGATAAACCAGCATTGTTTAAACAGAAACTGCCTTAAATAACTGAATTCAGCGTGAGTCACTTGCGGAGCATACTGACGGTTGTGATGATCAATATGTTAAATATTAATTAACTTGTTGTGCAGAAACCCAAACAAACACTGAAACAACAGATTGATAGCACTGGCTATGCTAAATGAGCATGCTATGACAAGGGAACAAGAAACATGTTTTTCATTTTCAGTGTCTTATTTGGTGATTACACACTATACACACACACATACACATGCGTATTATACAAAAATAATAATTTACATATGGAAAAATGGATATGTTATTCACAATAACATCCACGTTCAGCTGTTTAGAAACTTAAATACTATGAAGAAGTAAAAATACCATAATATATATTAATATATAAATAGGTAAATTCAACCTTGTGCATCCTCATGTGCATGTTTATATGTCTACACATACATGTCATTAAGAAGTTGTATAATAGTACAGCACCATGATCCTCTATTACTGCAAAGTTTAAACATCTGAGACAAATGTTGTTGTTGAACCATCAAATAATTCTGAACCTTTTTTCTTCTCAGTAAGGCATCTGAAATTTGTTTTTGCATATTCACGAAGAAAAGGATATTGGCAAAGTAACATAAAGGAAACAAAAATGATTCCCAGTACTCAGATGTAGATGGAATCAATTTTTAGACAATAGCTTGAAAAACAGTTTTTCCAAAACACAGCTTTTTGCATTTTTGAATGTTTAGATTCCAGCACTGAAATGGTAGGGGAATTAAATTTGTGTGCAAATGTTCCTAGGAAGGTGAACAAATTTCAAGAAGAAAAGGTTTAGGCACTTGATCATTTATTTAGTCAACTTAGTGGAAAATAAATAGCTTGATAAAACCCCAAACAAACAAAAAGTGAAGGTCTCTCCTAGAAATAGCATAATATAGCAGAATAGCAGTTGAGAATAATTTAAGAGGCATCTCAACTCTTCCTCCATACATTAAAAAAATGAATATGGCTTAATGTTCCTCAAATGTTATTTTTTCAGTTTCTCTACCCAATATTTCTTTATTTCCCCTTATCACTTTGTAAGAGGACTTCTTGACCAACTGGCTTTTACTCTGCACTATGTGTAGATGAGGCATAAGTAATTCAAGGTCTCAAGGGTACAAAATTTTTCCCACTCAAACTCTTGCTGCTGTTGTTTTAAAATGTCAATGGGAATCTGTCCAGATCTGATACAGTGTGTTATTGAGTCTTGAAGAATCAGGATTTGTTATTCTCTTGGGTGTAATGAAAATATCTGAAGGTTACAGATGCGTTTATAAAATGCCTGTGGGACTTTGTCTACTTCTTTCCATCTACTTGACTCCAGTTCCTGAATCTATTCTTGTTTCCATTGCTTAACCTTTTAAGAAAATGTGCAAACATTTCCTACCACTGCTTTCTCAACTTTTATTACTTATATATTTTTTTCATTCTGCTTTCTGGTCTCCCTTCTCTGAAAGATTTTCTGACTCTCTGGAATTATATCTTCATGGTTTCTTAGTCACATTTAGGGGAAGTTGGGATCTCCTTTGATGCTACATTCATTCTAAGGCTAACATTTTATATTTTTATTGCCTCCACTTACTTGATCATCATCTCAGGTTCTCACCTCTTGAATTTTGCCACTCTTCAAATCTGAACTCACTTCTAATCAGAAATCTCAAAAAACCCCAGTTTTGAGTTCAGCAAAGCAGACTGAATTTTTAAAATTCACATCTTGCTTGCTGGAACAGAGAAGTCAAATTCTGAAATGATAGAAAAATTATTTAGAAAACATACTTATTCCTGGGCTGGGGGGAGGAGGAACAAAATAAATAGAACAAAACAAATGAACAAAACAAAAGCAACATTTAGGAAATATCTGTCTCTATCTCAGGTGAATAGACATTTGAAACATCATCGGTCAATTTTTATGAACTAAGAGAAGAAAAGTTGCTTGGTTTTGGTGTATAGGTAAATATAGAAAAAAGTTCAAATAATTTAATACACATTTAATATTTGTATATATGAAGAAAGCATACTTAAGATTCTATCTTAATATGAAAAAAGCCATAAGAATCCTTCATCAAATTTTACACAGCCTATCTCTGAGGTCAGAACTGAAAATGGAGATATAAGTATGAGCAATCTCAGCTCATGGTCACACATCAAACTGCTCCTAAGAGCAACAGTCACAGCTTCTGAGCCTTATGATGTATGCAACACCAAGTGACATCACAAAAAAATTTACTAAGATTATCAAAACAGAAGGTGGAATCAGTCAACCTCTAAAAATTATGAAGATTATTTATGGCCATGGGAAATAGAAAAAAAAATTCTCAGCTTCCTAAATGCTTCAGGTTGACCAATGAAGACTAACAATTCAGCAAATACAATTATACATTTCACACCTCAGTGAATAGAATTTCCAGATGAAAAGTCATTTATCAGAAAAGTTTAATCTGTTTTCAATACCTTTCAAAACTCTATGAAATTTAATTACTCTGAAAGACACTGTGAATAAATATTCTAGCTTTATGTATACATGCATAGTGTATATTCCTATATAGTCACACTACTATATAGTCACACCTGCATATTGAATCACAGGTACAGATGAAAAAGAAACCCTCCAAAAATGACAAGTGTTCCATTATTTAAAAAGTCACAAATTTTATAGATAAGAGTTAGAAATTTTAATTTTAAAATTGTTGTAAAAGTAAAGACAAGGTAAAAAAAGTGAGGTCCTGATGGTAGCACTTTGGTCTAATGGCCTCATACTCAAAACTGCACAAAAAGTCTCATGTGTAATCATAATAAAGAGTTCTGGATGGGAAGAGACATGCCTCGCTGCTGGTATTACTTATATACATGTCCTTGTAAGAACCAACCCTTTCACAAGAATAGCATCTGAATATTACCGTGATTATATAAGATAAGCATATGGTTCATCCTGTATAGCTCTGCAGTTGTAGGAGTTCAGTGGTTTTTTTATACAAAAGATGGTGTTCCATCTAGAAACTAATAACTTGGCATTTTCGCTTAAAGAATGTTTAAGTCAACATTTCTGTAGCTTCAGTATCTTAAAGATAAATATGTTACACGTTTATATATGTAGTAATATTAATTTTTAGTCTGATTGGACCTAGGCAAAGTCAAATAAATTCAATGGAAATATCCCTTTTGATAAATTCTAAGTTAATTGACAAAAAATTAGGCTTACTGCCTAATTTTAGATTCTTTTTGGTGTCGCTGTTGAAAACAAATCTCCATAGACTTATTTTAAATAAACATTTAACTGAAAAAATTCTCAAAATTTACTATTTTAAAAATAAAATTTAAAGCTAGTTTAGATTTTTTTTTTTCCTATTACTAGACATTTTAATTGAAATCTATTTTCAAAACACTTTTTTTGGATTTCTCCCCATTAAATAGGGAGATGCTTTGTACTGTGCCAACAAACAAAAATTTATTCTGAAGGATGATTAGAAAATTGTTACAAATAGAGATGCCAAATTTTGTCTCAGTTAGCAATACAAACTATATTTCTTTCATCACAGTTTTAAAAAGGACATTTTTTCCCTTTCTAAATCTAGCTCACCCATTTTTCTTAGTTATTAAGCTGTGTACTGGAACTTCCTGAAGAGCTACAGACATTACTTGCTTTCTCAAATGTGAACTACAAAAAATTCATAAGCAACAGATACAATAAAATTCAATCTGACATAGTATAAGTAAATTTGTTCTAATTAGACTGACAATATAATTTTATTACCATTTGGGAAGAATAAGTGTTGCAAGCAGAGATCAGAAAAGACACAGAAAATTGTGAGACCATAATTTTTTTTTGAGGAGTGATGGTAATGTTACATCCCAATTTCAAAGAAACAGCATTAATTAGGAATCAACTGGGAGCCTACACATTACCTGGTTTTGCTTCTCAAGTCCTTTTTTTTTTTCAAATGTCATGAAGATATAATTGCTTTTATATTTTAATCAAAGCTTAACTAGTAGATATGATATAGCCAGTATGTGTCAGTAGTGTTTACCATGACATAAGGCTCTTGTTCTATTGCTCTTTACTGACTTGGAGTACTCAAGCTTCCTTCCACATCTTATATAAAGCCTAAATGGGATCTCAGTTATTGCGTAGGGAATATAATTCCTGCTGAAACTTTTTTTATTGGTCTAATAGTACCCATATTGCATTTGGAAGAAAGTGGAACCCTAGAACACCAGAGAGACCTCATCACAGTCAAGAAGTTCCTCATGAGGGTAAGAGGAGGGGCAGGCACTGATCTCTCTGGTGACCAGTGACAAGACCTGAGGGAATGGCCTGAAGTTGTGTCAGGGGAGGTTTAGGATGGATATTAGAAAAAGGCTCTTCACCCAGAGGGTGGCTGGGCACTGGAACAGCCGCCTCAGGGAAGTGGTCACTGCACCAAGCCTGACAGAGCTCAAGAAGTGAATCTTAGGATGGTGTTGTGTGGGGCCAGGAGTTGAACTAGGTGATCCTTCTGGGCCCCTTTCAGCTTGGCATATTCTGTGGTTAGAGCTTTTACTTGGGCAAAGATATCCTAAGTTTCAGTCTTTTTCTCAAGGACAAATTAGTCTAAGAACCATTAGTTCTTATGCCCAAGTTCAAAATTTATTTATTATGGTTATGTCCTCACTCACAATTTTGGAAAAAAGATGGGAGGAGACATCAAATAGATACAATTTTTTTCAATATTTTTATGACACTGAAATTCTTTAAAAGACTGGGTATTGAAACAAAAATGCCCTTAATTGGCAATTTTTTTTTTTCTGTATTTTTGTACTTGAAGAAAAGCCAAGATTTTCTAGTGAAAGGACACAGAAAATTCAATCTATCTGGGCACAGAACCAAAGTATACTTAAATTATATTACGTTATTAAACCTTTATTTCCTGAGATTTGTGCATTGTAAGTTTTGTCAGTGGTAAGACTTACACTGAAGTTCTGCCTTCACTTGAATTTCTCATATAAGCTGACCACTGTCTATTGCTTTTAAAAGTATCATTGTCTGAGGCTATATCAGGAGCTATAATACTATAAGATTTTATGATATACGGACATAAAGTTCCTCTGGATTTTTTTACAAACACAATTTTGTTAACAAAAAGCAGGTGTGCCACAACTAATACACCTCCAAAATGTTGGAATCATTCAGCCTTGCTTAAAATAACTGTTTAGTCTCTGAGCAGTTCGGCGTGTGCATCCTGCTGTGCTCTCTTGAATTTTCAGTTTAAGTTGTCTTGTTTCAAGCCATACGTAATGCACTCCCTCCTTTCTGCTCCATGTGCTGGCATGCTGCTGTGACTTCTCACAGGAAAAGGTTTGGAAGCTGCAGGACACATTTCAGCCCTTGAATGAATTTTTCCAGTAACGAAGTATGGATGCCAACATTTTCGTCTGCCCTTTTTAATAAGCAGTCTCCTGTTTGGACTCACTGCTGATTTTGCTTTTAGCTGTGGATTCCCTGGTGAGCATGGGGTCAACATCCTGTTCTTTGTATTGTCTCTCTCCACAGACATGCTTTCTGCGGATTCACAGCAGTAATGATTTTACCTTCTTTCTTGTTCTTAAAGTTCAATGCAAATAAATTATGGCATTTAAATATGGGTCTCTCCCTGGTTTGATGAGAGAGTTTCCTAGAGTATTCATCATAGGTTTTATTCTAGCAGAACTCACTAAGAGAAAAAAAAAAAAGGCAGCTTAATAAAAGAGAAGTCTTCAGCCCATTAAGTTCACAATTAAAAATTTAAATCTCTGGGGGAGGAAGGATGAGAGAAACTCAAGTATCTTTTACTGGTTTGATAAATTGAACAGAAAAAAATTGCAGTTGTTTCAACATGGGGACATCCTTTAAATCTAAATTGCCTGGAGGGAGAGATTTGGGAGGCAGAGATTGACAGGAAATTCTGGTTTACATTTGCTGTGGGATACTCCCCTCCATAATCCTGGTACACCAGACCATGTCTGCTTAGTTGAAGAATCCTCCTCTGACTCTTAAATTCTCCTAAACCTACACAAGTGACACTTCAGTAGTGTAGCTTCATGGGCTCCCAGAACAGAGAGAACCAGTATTACTTATGTCATACAGACTCTTAACCATTGGAAGAGATATGTAAATAAAAGATTATTTTATTATATTAAACTAGAAATTAATAATATTTGATTTAATAGAAAAAAAATCAAAGAATAAGTCATTTCAATGCTAGGTCATGCTTTTTGGTTTTCCTTTTCTGTTTCAGTCTCTCAGCTATGTTAGCAAGCTGACACTTTAGAATGGTTTTATACAGTTAATTAAAAATATATAAATAAAGGACCTAGAAACTGTTCTCCGGCACTGAGGTAAAAAGGCCCTGACTATGTCACAGTTGTGCTCATAGGGCTAGCTAGCTCTTAAGAAGGTTTATTTGGAAGAGAACTAAATAGAGAAATCCCAGAGACAAATGGAGTAAGCTAACAAGTACTGACATTGACTGCCAGGCCAGTGCTCCTGCTGATGATCCTGTATTTTACAATTCATACATTTCCTGGGCTGAGCTTTTAGATACTTGAAATCTTCATTTAAAAAAAATATATTTTTAATGCATAAAATGATTGTCTTAGAGTTCTCTTATCCAGAAAGCTAAAGAGAAGATAAGATAAAGCACAATATCTATCAGTTATCTCAATTTACAGTAAAATCACCTTATTTTTCTTGAATTCTTTCCAGTTAAGATCTTCCTTTCTGTTCATGGAAACTTTCTACTAGTACGTTGATAAGCAAAAAATGTAGTTACTTTCTTTTCCCTTCCTTCATCAAATTTCTGCCACTTTACTTTCCGTATTGCTTATTTTAAAGGTTAATCTTTATATAAGCATCTTCTTAGAATTATAAGACTTAACAAGCTGCAAAATTTCTTATTAAACTCAGGCATGGTATACCAGATGGTGAAATAAAGACTTAGAATGCCTAGAATAAGTAACACAGCTCCTGTATATGCTGTGAGTTTTAGGAAGCCCTTTTTGGATATCTTGTTCAAGGTAGTTGTCATGCTATACAGACAGTATCATTTTTTTAAAACAGGATGGAGTGTCTAATGGCATAATTTGGTTCTTCAGCTGTGCAATGACATTTAATCAACAGTGCTTCCCATAATAATCTCATAGAACTACACATCTTAAATGTAATTACTAATTTAAAATGCACTACTGATCTAAAATATACAGGATAGTTTAATTAGTTGATGTACTGTGACCACAGATATCTGCAGACTTCTGCTTTCTAGTTCATCTCTGAATTCATCCAGTTCGTGCTTGGATTCTGAAATGGTTACAGATGGTTAGGAAGTGAAATTAGTATCACATAAAACATTTTCTGTTATCTTATTCAGAATGTCATTTGAATGATTTTTACTTTGATACAAACAGGTACAAAAAGGAGTTAGTGGATGACCCTGGAAACTCACATAATTTTGTTCCCTTTAAAAATATCTGCATTTGCCTTAATATTCTAGGCTATTAAATATAAATTATAATATTTTGGGAGAAAAACACATGGTCATAGAGCTTAGACTCAGATAGTCTGAGAGTACCTTCTTTAAAAATGACCAACACAGTGAAAGCTTCAATATCATGCTAACTTCTTGCTCACAACTTAGTCTTATTCAGTGAAGATCTATGAATATATTTTAGTAAAAAAAGTAGTAGATTATGAGGTCACATATGTGCAATAAGTGCACTGATAAGGTAGAGACAGATGTCAAGGACTATTATTTCGAAGGCTTCTATTTCCCAGGGAAATTATGTTTAAATGCAAGCCAAGTTCAGGACCTACACTGATTATTTCTGTGTTAACAATGTAGATGTGTATCTGCTTGCAGAGTAAGTTGGTGTGTTGTGCATGTGTTTTTTTAATTATCATTCTAAATCAATAGAAAGAAGACAATCACTTTCGAATGCCAAGTATCATCTTACAGAGTTAGGCAGAAAAAGAAATCTGATTTGTTATACACAGTAAAATCCATGACTAAACACTCTAGAATACATTACTGGCTTTATTGTTGAATGACAAAAATAATTCTTGGATGGATGCCTAATAGAAACAGTGATGGCTTTGAAGGAATTTCCTTTCAGATACATTAAACTGTGTAACAGAATAATTGATTTTAGGGTGCTGTTGATTAACAGAAGAGTTTTAGCTCTGGTGGTAGGGATTGCTCTGAGGAAAGATTATTTTTTTAATGCTTTCTTGAATCACTCATACCAAAATTTAAGTTTGTCCATTTAGATTTTGTTTCAGCATTCAGACAACTTTACAGACCTCAGAACTCGGTGGCATCTTGTTCAATGAAATAATTCTGAGCAATTTTACATTTCTACATAACTCAAGTATTGAAACTTTATGCTTTGATTTGAAACGACCAGCTATCTGTGGTGAAATATTCAGAATGGTAGAAAATGTAGAGGTGTCCCCTCCTGCTTTTAAATGTAAGGTAATTGAAATTCTAAGTATCCACGAAAAGCATTTTGTAGCCATTAGTTAGTTTGGTTATTATTGCATTGAATAAATTTTTGTAAACCTGAGACTTTCAAGGCAATGCACCTTCCATGAAAATTAAGCTTAATATTCCTTCTACAAATTCTACAATACAGTTCTGATATACAAAAGGAGGCCGTGGCTAAATAATCAACCCTTATCACTCCAATTGGTTGATAAGTCCAACTTTCAAAAAAGAGTTAATCATAAGATTTAAATAATTAAGAATTACAAATAAAAAACTACAATATAAACAAAAGCTGGCAACACCCAAGCTGTGTAGTGTAGTTGACATGCTGGAGGGGGAATGGCTTCAAACTGAAAGGCAGCAGGTTTGAATTTGATATAATAAAGAAATTCTTTACTGTGAGACTGGTGAAGCACTGGAACAGGTTGCCCAGAGGAGTTGTGGCTGGCCAAGCCCTGGAGGTGTTCAAGTCCGGGCTGGATTGGTCTTTGAGCAACCCAGTCTAATGGAAAGTGTACCTACCCATGGCAGTGAGGTTGGAATTAAATGATCTATTAAGGTCCCTTCCAACCCAAATCTTTCTGTGGTTGCATGAGTTAGATTTTTCATATGTTTGAAGCAAGCATGAAGAGAAAATATCTATATAGCATGCAAAATCTAGTTCAAGACATTCCTTACGGGAACTGACATAGGGGAAGAAGGAGAATTTTTCAACTTTCTGCAATAAAGAAGTTTATTGGACAGGTAAACACAGAAAATGTTTCCTAACTGAGTTGCTATGGTACCATCCACAGAAGGAAAACAATCTTAATTCTAATTAAGAAGATGACATGAATTAAGAAGATGGCATGAATATCTTGGATTTAAGAATAAAACAGAGTGGTCTAAACAGTCCAGATATTTTACAAAGTGTAGTTTGTCCATAATAGCCATCGTATTCTGTCAAAAAAAGGACACCAAGAAGTCTTTAATGATGACTTCTTTCTTCTGGAAAAAGAAACAGATGGTCATCTGTATGAGAGAAAAAGCACTTTCAGATGTATCCTTATTGGAAGTTAGGCTTATTTTTTTATTTTATTATTAAATATATGTTTATTTTAGGTGTCAGAAATAACAGGACCTTTTCTATTTTACTTAACTGGGCATATGTGAAGAATGTTTTTTTTTAATCTCCCCAGTTCTGCACTGAACATTTATCTGTTCTAGATATCTGGGACACTACAAAAGATCTGAAGCTCTCAGCACATCTCCATTTTCATCAAAACATTAGTTGCCTGGGTCTACTACTTAGGTGCATGGCTCAAGAGGAGGTTACACTTACAGGGTCAAGGGAAGAAGAAAATGTTTTTCAGTGACTATGAGAGATATCAGTGAATCTCTGTTGTAAAATAAGGAATAAATAAGAATTTGAGCCTTGAGGAATACAGTAGAGGCATGTTATTAGACATGTAGAATTTATCCCTTGAAGATATTCATAATGTGAGAGTGAATCTTTGCTGAAATTATGTTCACTCTGTGTTATTTCAGTTCTACTTCTCTTTAGGACATAAGGTAAAGTTGCAAAGAATGCCTTATAAAAATAAGCTTAAATCAAATAGCTTCAAGATTTTTGCATGTAGCATTTATTTCATTTTTTTTTTTTT